>OMLB01015667.1:0-11429 GCA_900302555.1 Myripristis jacobus | reverse complement strand
TCCTTTAAAAATTAAAAAAATTAAAAATTAAAAAAAAAAAAAAAAAAAAAAAAAAAAAACACTTAAGTGAATTTATTTATTTATTTATTTCCCCCACTCCTGTAAGCTAGCACGTGGATGCCCGTCTGCCTTCCCTGCTGTTTACCTCAGCGCACAGGGTTCTAGATCCATTGACGCTGCTGGGAAACTTTTATATGAATGATTTGCATTACAGCTCTCAAGTTCCTCGCTTTCATTGTGTTATTTTGAGACATTTTTATACTTCCACTTGTCACTAATATGAAATGTCAAAACAGTGTAGCGCTATAATTAATGTTCGACATTTCTCCTAAATAGCCTCAAGGCATTTTTCACAGTAGGTGCAACTTATAGTATAATATTGCAGATGTTACAAACAATATTAAGGTTCCATTCAATAGACCTAAATGAAATGCAACTTTAACTGATGTCATTAGCAACACTCGTTTTATTGGCTTCATCAGATTAGGCATCACAGGTCAGTGGTGGAAATGTAGCAGCACATTATTTTGCTCTGTCCATGTGAGGAGGCGTTTTCATCAGGAGCATCAGTTTGGTTTGTTATTTTATTGTGGTGAGTCACTGTAAACTTGGAGGTACAGCACCATGCAGTTTTGGTGCAGGTTTGGTGAAGGTTTCATGCCTGCAGCCGAGGGATGGGTCATTTGACTAGTTTTCCATTGTACCCTAGTAAATAATAACAATAGCAGTAATAACATGTCTGTCAGTTTTAATTACTGTGTCTGTGATTAGCGTCTTTTTCCTGCGTCACCATTAGCATAGTAAAGCTGTTTTCATGAAATGTCATCACTACGCTACAGTTGCTGTAACATACTCTAGTTTCAATATTGAGTGGAAACCTGTTGGAACTTGTCATCCAGCCATGAAGGTGTGTCAGCACTTTATCTCCTTTTAAAATAACCCAGATCATGTTGATCACTATTATCTTATCATGGGAAACCTACTATTACAGTTGTGACATAGTATTTCTCTTAATATTTGTTAGGTGTTATATCTCAAACTGTAGGGCTGGCCTATTCAACTAGCGGCCCGCTAGTTGAATATTCAACTAGCGGCCCCTTTTTATTTTTTCTGTGGCCCGCCACACACTACCTGCAAAACAGGTACATATTTCCAGTGTTCGGCAGTAGTGGCATTACAAGTAGCGACCTTACTAGTTAAACTACATTTGTAAGTAGCGTGGTCGTAACGTCGCTGTTTTCTAAATCAGATAGATTTTAAGTAGTGAAACTATTTCACCGATCAAATAGCGCGGTAGCGTCCACAGAAGCTACATTTTCCCACGCATTTCTAAACTTTAAACGCAGCGGAGCTTTTGCAGCGGTTTGAACCGAGAGCAGCAGGTCACGTCACCGCCGCCCACGGACCTGCGCCTGTCGCCGACAGCCGCTCTTCTTCCGTTTGACGTCGCGTACCTGTCCTGCTGCTGATGCGGATTTGTCGACTGCAGCGGGAAACGAGCACGCAGGGGGCAAAGATGACATGTGATGCCGATGTTGAAAAGCTTCTGTTGTGTCGCGGGAACAAGCAGCTGTAAGAAAGATCAGGATGCCTGGCCTCCATATCCACTGATAAGGAAAAAAGTTTGGAAATCAGAGGTAGAAACTTGCTTTTTGTCATTATGTGAGGCATGTTGTGTATTTTTGTTGTTGCCATGGTTTGTAGCAGTAAAAGCAGAGAGCACATTTTCATCAACTATTGAACTGAACTTTTTTTGTCTATCTGTTTGACTGGCATTTTATTGATCACTAAGATAGCAATGACTTGAAACAAAGTTGGCTTTGATGTAGTTAAGCTACATTTTGTCACTGTATTGTAGCTTAGCTTGCTACATTTCTCTGGTGGGTAGCTTCAGTGTAGTGAAGCTTCGTGTAATGCACAGTAACTGGTAGCTTAGCTCACTACATTTTCCAAGTAGCTTGCCCAACGCTGCATATTTCTGAGCCATAGATGTATAATATATCTGCTGAACTTTTTTTGGGACATCGAACCACTTCCTGTATGCAGGGCTCTCAACACGCATTTCAACCCGTTAACATGCTACACCTTGTATTTCTCAGAAGATGTCAATTGGCGCATTTCTCCGGAAGTGCTGCCTTGATCAGTATTGTGCAGAAAAAAATATGTGTATGCCTTGTTTTCTATTCCTTTGCTTTAATGCTTGACTAAAAGGCCTGTGTGTTGTGTGTGTGTCTAGGACAGTGTTCCTGAGAGCCAGAGTGCCACAAAGAGGATTCCCATCGCCCAGTGTGAATGACAACAATATGAGGCTGCCTAAACGCTGTGGATCACACAGGTAATGTTCAGAACTAAGGACAAAGACTCCTTCTATTGTCTGCTCCTCTTCCCTGATTTTCATTGCAGCCCTCTGGGAACATGGTGATAATGTAGACAGGCACACCTGCCCTGCTTCCCTTTATTCACAGTTGTAATAGACAGACCACTTCTGTCTGCATCTTGTTTACATTTCCTCCATCCATTTTGCAGTGTGTGTCATGTCTAATTCTATTTTTAGACATACTGGTTTTTCAGACTTCAGTGTCAGAGTGCCCTTGTTTAAAATGAACAGCTGTCCTGGCTATCAGGGGTGCCTTAAATGAAAAGATATGGATGTGACCAAAAAGGTGATTGACAGAAAGCAGGACATCACTCACTGACATGGAGATACTCAAGTGGGGCAGTGAAATAGGTATGAAACACAAAGTTTGGCCAAATCAAATGGAACTTCCCTTCTTTGTGGAAGTTGTGTTTCAAACTGTGTAAGAATGAATGGCATGAATGAATGAGGAAAATGTGCCCTGATATCTCTTCTGCTATCTGTGAGCAGACACCAGCAGGAGGAAAAGAAAAGAGAGGGGCATGATAGACCACTGGTACTGACTCAAAAACACACTGGTGTTGTCCTTTTAACTATCACAAAAGGGATGCAAACATATACTCTTCTTCTATTCTTCCTTGATTGTCTTCGTTCAGTTCATTGTTTTAATGAAATATTAGAACAATGTGAGTATCATAACAATATACGGGATCAGTGATGTCTTGTTTTTATCAGTTTTTACAAAGGGAGAAGGACGCACTGCATGGCTCTAGTGGCTCATGTGACAGGTGCTCTTTGGTTAGGCAGGTGAAGGTCCATTTAAGACAAGAACCTGGAAGTGTTGTTTGATGTACGTCTTTAGGTGATGCAGACAACCATGGAAAAAACGAAGGCACAATAATTAAGACAACTGTTGCCTTGCTGAAGAATTTAGTACTGCATCACCCAAAGACTTAAATCAAGCAAGACCTCCAGGAGTTTGTTTTGTTTTAATCATTATTTGATCAAACAATGGTTATTAACTTAGTGTCATGCACCACTGATAGGATGAAGCTGGATTGATAGCATATTAACTTCATATTTAATCAATATTAAACAAGTTTGGGCATTTTTTTTTATTTTAGGGAACAAAAGAAATGATACCACCATCTTTTTTAAGAGGAATAGTGGGCCTAAGGTAGGCAAGCAGTTTGACCAGTCAGCACCGTGAATTCAAGAAGTGTTTAACCTCTAAGAAGTTACAGAGAACAATACTGTGCATTCCCCTCAACAGGTAACTAGTGAGTTAATAGTGTGAATATGTTAAAAGCTTGGGAGGGCAACCTAAACTAACTTTCTGGCAAGAGCAAGCTGTTTGTCATATCTCTTTGTCTGTATACAGGACACACACATCTCGTGTGTGTGTGTTTGTGTGTATAAATGTGAAACTATGAAGCAGGGTTGTGCTGAAACTGCACATCTGTGCTCAGCAAATCTACCCAGTGCAAATAATTTGTTTAATGGTTAACATTAAACAAATTAATGGTTAACATTAAACAAATGCTGTGAAAGTTTAACCAAATGAGAGGCAAATTATATGAATGCAATTTTTTTCTTTAGGCTTGTATATTATCTTCATGTTTATAAAAAATTATAGCTCCCTGTTTATTATAAATATGTATTCCACCCACAGAGGTGGAGTCAGCTGACCAAACAGATCAGGGACCCTGTGTGTGTGTGTGTGTGTGTGTGTGTGTGTGTGTGTGTGTGCACGTGATTTAATTTTAAAAATGAAATCCACATAGCTCAAGCAGTTGTTTTTAGAAGAATGAATAATGTATAGATCAAATAAATGGTATCTATATATTTCACTATCATTCTGTGCAAAATCTAGGCAAAAAGTACTGTAATAATTGCACTGGACTAGGAAATCACCACAGCATATCAATTAACACTGTTAACTTAATAGTGTTAATTGGCATAGAGTTTATAATAAATAGCTTTTGTTCTAAAGTCTGTTTACTGTTTGTATTGTGTATTGTGAAGCGTATCATTATCACTGGCCTCTGATGTCTTCAAATCGTAGCAACGCCTCTTCTGCAGGTAGCAGCTACTCACAAACGGTAGCTTTCAATTTCAGGCTCACTGAAATTGTAAAACAAGATGTGAAGCTGCATTTTTGTCTCTTCCGTGATTAATAGCTGGTCCAACCTGTCCACCCTCTGCAGGGAAGACTGTGCTGAACTGATAGCATCTTAAAAATACATCATCATGAAATCAGCTGGCCCTTATTTCCTCCAAAGGAAAATAAGGGCTTTCCAGTCACCAAAATTGCTGTGACTTTGTATGTTAAACTCATTCATCTGTGTCAAATCAATCCCCTAATCAGAGTTTTGAGTTTGAGAGCAACAAGATTAAATTGAATCCAATTTAAAAGTGAGGTAAAATGAGTCCAAACTGAGATTTAAAGGAACGTTTAAATTACCCCTGCTTGGACTTAAATTAGGTCTAAGGTTTGGTACATGTGAAATGCTATTGGTTTTTCCCCCCTGATAGAATAAAATTCTGGGTGAAATACTGAATGCTTGTGGCACAAACATGGTCAAATTTATATATATATTTTAACATTTACAGAATATGTAGGCTTTTCAAAAATGATTTTTTAAAAAATAGCGTGTTATCATTGCTTTAGACAGCAGAATAATTTGTCATAATATGAAGATGATAGACATTAATATTGAATTGTTGCCCAGCTCTACTGCATTGTGGATTATGCAGTTAATGGCTGCTTACGTCAATGGTGAGAGGGCAAGTTTGGTCAGTGGGAGGATTTTCAGTGTAAGCAACAATTCTCCCCTCCTTCCCTGATGAATGTCTCCATGTCACTTACACACAGACACACACACACACACACACACACAAACGCACATGGCACAAATGCTCACAAATGCACACGGCACAAGCGCTACAAACATGTATGGTGCACACAAAATGACGGATCTTCTGAAACATGCCCTAACATGAAAACCAATAAATGTAACAAAGTCGGCTTTACCTTCCAGATGAAATTCTGCATGCTCAGCATCACGTTTGAAGCCATTCAAGCCATCTTGCCATCACTGAAAAATACCTCCAGTGTTAATTCCAGTTTAATTGCTTGAACTAATTCCTTTTTTGTAACTGTGTTCCTCTTCAGTTATCGTCTGGCTGCATTAGCTGTCGCTGCCAATGAAGAAAATAAAAATCCTCACTGCCTTGTGGCCCTTTGTCAGCTGTCACAATTCCTAACATTCCTAACCATGATTGCTTGTTTTTATTCAGGGCAACTGGATTTTTGTGAATCAGAACACAGCCCAAAGGAATAGGTCAGAAAGATGGGATTTTTTTCACAATAGTCTCATTTAAAGAATACCTGTTAGTGTATATAAAGGGAATTTCACCACTTATGATTAAACTGTTTTGAAAGGAGCTTGCCTGCAGCAGCTTTAAGGACAAGTCAGTTCAGTTTTATTTGTATATTTCAATATATCAAGTTACAAATTTGCCTCAGGGGGCTTTACAGCAATTCAACATCCTCTGTCCTTAGACCCTCACATTGAATAGGAACAACTCTTCAAAAACCCTGTTAATAGGAAGTAATCTGCAATAAACTGTGAGAGTAACCTGCTCAGCTGTGTAAATGAATGATGGTAGTTGTACTAAGGGGTGTCTAAATGAGCATACTACGTTCCTGAAGTTATTTTGCTTGGATAAATCAAATATCAGGTGAAACACTTAATATTAGATGAAACATTTATAGTTAGAATGAATGTGCAGCAGGTCTGAAAGGGAACAAATGGCAGCAAAGTGTGGAATTATTCAGTGTTTTGTTGTGGAAACAAATGCAAATGTTTTTTAAGAAGTGGGTGTTACGATTAAGACTTTGTGGAAAGGTTGGTCATGGGGCAAAGAAGAACTGATTAACTTTTTAAATGACTGGTTAAAGGAGATGCAGCTTTGGATCCAGTAAATTTTTGTCCAAAGGAGGTTTTGCGCATTGTGATCTGATAATCACCTTGGCTTTGGTGTTTTTCAACAAGTTGGGGTGGAGGGCAAGGACATGAATACCCACACACTCAGGCATGCATAAATCCATGGGCATTAATAATGAGTAATAATGAGCCCCCCCTTTGCAGCTATAACAGCATCCACTCTTCTGGGGAGGCTTAATACAAGATATTGTTGATGTAAGGCTTGCATGCAGCTGCTCGGCCGTGGAAAACCCCATGCCATGAAGCTCTTGGTGCACAGTTGTTGTGCTGATGTTGATGCCAGAGGAGGTTTGGAGCTCTGCAGTTACTGAGTCAGCAGGGCGTCGGCCATTTTTTCGCACTATGCGCCTCAGCACTCAGCAACCCCGCTCTGTAACTTCACGTGGTCTGCCACTTGGCGGCTGAGTTGCTGTGGTTCCTAATCACTTCCACTGTGCAATAATACCACTTACAGCTAATGGTTGAATATCTAGGAGGGAAGAAACTTCACCAACTGACTTGTTGCAACAGTGGCATCCTATTATAGCTGAATTCAAAGATTAAGAGGTTTGGCTCAATACTTTTGTCCATATAGTGGCATATATGTAGATGGCCTGTAGTATTTAAGTTGGGTAGATAGGAATTTAGGATAGGGTGTAGGGTTGGACTTTTAAAGTAGCAAAATAATAGCATTAAAATCACAATGTGTAAATCCAAACACAGTAAATCATGAACACTGGCATCTAAGTTCCTCCCTCACCCTCCAATTACTTGAATATTTCCTGTGCTGAAATAGCCCACATGTACCACAATTCATCAATTTACTTCAGCTGCAGTATTAAGAGGAAGAAATGGAGTCTATTTTTGCTACTGCTGAATTCCCCTATTGTGCTTGTGACTGAAAACACTGTAGTTGATGTGTTCTGCTGAAGCACAGCCTGCAGGCCTGAGTCAGGCTCATGAAGAAAGGTTTTAGCTTTGCACAGTCACTCTGGTGAGTGTGTAATGTGCAACCAGCTCATGGGCCCACCAACCTATATCACGAAAAAGCAACAACAAGCTCAAAGCTAGACACAACAATCTCCCTCTGCTCCAGTTCTATAAACTGTATGTTCATCCTGAGCATTTTCCCATTCTGAAGAGTCATGCACTTAAGTTTGCATCTCTGAACACAACCTACCGCTGTGAGCAGGTCTTTTTTAAAACTGAATCTTGCAAAAACTTGCTTCCTCTCAAGACTGACTGACCTAAACAGGGCGTCTGCTGGCTATTTGGGTGCCCAAAGCATGTGCTGTACTACATGGTCAAATGTCAAAACTAGGGTAACATTGTGACTTTAGACATCATCTTTAAACAAAGAAACACTTTCTTTGACTAATGTTCAAGTACACACAGTTTGTATTGCTGCTGCATGAACAGCTGTTCATGCAGCACTTCTTACATCAGACCTCTCATTAAACATTATTGCAATTTAGTATCTCCAGTTCACCCGATTAGCATGTGTTTGGACTGTGGGTAGAAACCAGAGCTTCCGGTGGAGTCCCACACAGACACAGGGAGAATTTGCAAACTCCACACAGAAAGGACTGTGGCCAGCCAGCTGACAATTGTTGTGAGTTGACAGTGCTAACCATGCACGGCACGGTGCCGCCCAACTCCCTCAACCTAACATAAACCAGTCAACAGAGTTAAAATGCCAAAACGTGTGACATGGAAACATTCTGTGGAGGCTTTATGTGTCACTGCCATCTGCATGAAGAAGAAACTGTCACATCTATCATGGAGACACTTAACCTAAAAACAGTATTCAGGTCATTTGGCAGGTGATACCACTACAGCCTGAAATGTTTTGCCATTTCTTTACCTGCGGCAGATGTTTGGCAGGGAAAACTACTGTAGTATCTCAACATTAGGAGTGTTTGCATACTGCATTGCACACACACAATTGCTAACCCTCACTGTGTTAAATCAGTAACAGTAATTTAAGGAAGGACATGATAAAACACCTCCATTAGAGGAGAGCCAGCATTATGTTCAACTGTACAAGTAACCCCATTATTTCAGTTGTATGTCTCTCACCTCTCTTCTCAGTCCTCTGACTTGAAGTCCTTTTATGTTCCGTCAGCGTTCAGCCTCAGGCTGTTTACGTTTGGCTTCTCCTAGTAGTTCAGTCTCTCTTCTTGGAATGGGTCAAACCTGCTCCAGCAGTCTTTCCTGAACTTTTCGTGTGATGATATGTCGTTAAACCTTGAGGCTGAAGAAGTGGCACAGTTCAAAGTTGCCTTCTTGTCCTGGATCAGTTTTGCAAATCTCAGCACAGCTCCTTGATCTGAGACATAAGCAGGCCGACAGTATCTGATGCTTTTCTTCTACAGTGCAGCATGGAGGACACTATGTGATGCTCTTCCACACTCAGGGTATCAGTGAGACCTTTTAAAGCTTCAAAATATCTCTCACTTCAGGTAAAAATGTCATATTTGCACTTCATATTTTCCTGACTCTGCCATGACGATTTAGTTAGCTAGCCTGCCTAACTTTAGCCGCACAGGAGCAGGCAAAGAGCCACATGCAGCTCGCAGGTTCCCCAACCCAGCTCCAATAGAAAGAAAACTTCCTCTATCTCCTTGTGTGTTTTTCTCTCTCCAGGTGTATGCTGGGCTTTGTTGTGGTGTTAGGTTTGGCGTATGTGGCGCTGGTTTCTCTACCTCTGTTTGAGACAAAGACAAGCAAACTTCTGGACTGGTCCGTGTCCCCTGCACATCAGAAGGTGAGAACGCAATACAAAAGGCTTCTCAGACAGGCCACTGGGTTGCCATGTGGGTCACACACCATAAGATACTGATAGTGAGAAGAGAACAAAGTAAAACCTCAAAATATGAGAGTAGAATGAAAAAAAAAACCCAAAACGAATAGATTAGAGCAAAGTAGAGTTAAAGTTAACAGATTACAGTGGAGGAGAATACAATGGCGTAAGTTCTGCTGTAGTAGGAGAAAGCAGAGTGGAATGTAGAGCAGACCTCAACTGAGTAAAACAGTTAATTAGCATAGAGTCAATACACAGATTGGAAATGCAAATATTTTGTCTTTTGTGCTGCTTTGAATGGAAAATCCATTAAAATAGAAATGTACTGGGGAAATCCAAATGGGCTGATTTGCTTTGGCAGCCATTTATCAACATGATAGGTATCAGCATTTCACACAATAGTACATCATGTCTATGTGTGTTCTCAGTTTTACTCCAGCACACAATAAATGTGCTTAAAGGTGTTAAAAAAAATGTAAATGCTCGCTGACATGAAGTGATAATGTGCTGAGTTTAGTTTGAGTTGATTATATTAAATGCTGTGGCGTTGTCCAGAAACTCCATGAAAACAAGTCAGTGTTTGTTTTTGGGGGGATTTTTGCATTCTCACAATAAAGTGCACTGTCTGATGCTGGAGTCAGCCAAAATCATGATGGTGGCCTGCTTGTTCAGCTATATCTTGGTATAATGTGACTACTAGGTGGTGCCTGTTATTGTCATGTCTTGTGTTTTTCTTGCAGCTTGTCCAGGCATATGTGCACAGTGTCCTGGAGGGTCAGTGCCGTCCTGGCAGTGCCAGACAGAGTCTGTCTGCAAGGCTTCCCGCTTCTAGTCAAGCAACCCAGCCATTCCTGTGGAAGAACACCCCCCTTACTGATGACCTCTTCCTCTTTCCTCCACCATTTGGCTTCAAAGGCCTTAAGGGCGAGCTACAGGACCTGTTGAACCTGGTGAATACTACTACTACATCTACAGTTTTTTTCTGATTGCTATCCAGTTACTATCTTTGAATCTATAGGGTATTTTTGCAAAACTCTACACACTAACTGCAAAGTCTTACACCAAACCAGCAAAACAATATACATCTCTATTGTGTATTTGCGTCAGTACAGTGCACATGCCATCATTTTAGTGAGCACTGATAGTGTAAATGAAAAACCTCCCCCTTCTCTGTATTTCTTCTCCTCCTCATCCTCTAGTTCTCACCCCTCTTACTCTCTGTCCAAAACTGACTTCCACTGTCATCCAACCAAATATTTAGTATGTTCTCTACTTATAGAGCTCAAGCTCTGATTTTATAAACTCATTATGTAAAAGTATCTTCACATGTCAGTGTGGAAAGGCAATTGGCAAAATAGTTTAACAATGTAGAGAGCGGTGTTTACAGTTTTATTAGATGTGTGTTGTAAAATTACAAACATACAGAGAAGGAGCATTCAGTTTGGCACTCATGGTAAAATGCACTGGCTACATGTGTTAAGGATTTCAAAGACAGTGCTCCAAGAATCACTGCTAGTGTTTAAGCATTCAGAAAAAACTGTGATATAACATGAGATTTCATAATGATATAAGGGGTAGTTTTAGGTCAGAGGCTACAGAGACCCTGTGGTTCCCGTAACACACCACTCCTAAAATACATTGACCCCATTCATTTAATTGCTGCTGGGGTCATAGAAGCAGTAAAGCAAATCTGCCCCTAAACATAACAGATCAGCCAAATAGTGGAGCATCACTGCCTCTGAGTGTAGTTTCATTTATCCTCTCACAGTTAGGATAATGTTCTGTGGTCCAGGTAGCAAATTTTTTGCCCATTTTAAGAAATCATACCTAAGCTCCATGTTGGGAACGTGTTTACGAAGAAAACCCCATCCACCAGGTCACAGCTACAACTTAGGACTCCTCAGATGCATTTAATGGCCTCCCTGGTCTTTTAGAGCCTACTCAGTGTCAAATGACAGTTTTCCAGGGACCCATTTGGTTATACTTTGGTCTGGATTTCCTCTTTAAGATGCCAGATTCTGACTCTGCCCCCCCGCTGGAGAAGAAATGCCGGCGCTGTGTGGTCATGGGTAATGGAGGCATTCTGAGAGGCCTGGCACTGGGCCCACTGATGGACCGTTTTGACATCATTATCAGGTCAGAAATGCATATTTTGCACATTTATTTGTGCTTTTTATTTTCACACATACACACACACACACACACACACACACACACACACACACACACACACACACACACACACACACACACAAACACACACACACGTGTTGACATGCAC
>OMLB01015665.1:0-10433 GCA_900302555.1 Myripristis jacobus | reverse complement strand
GATCGAGCCGCTCTTCGTCTTCCTGTACAGCTACATGGCCTACCTCTCCGCCGAGGTCTTCCACCTGTCAGGCATCATGTCGTGAGTAGAGGCCAATCCATGTCCTCACTGTGTGTTTGATACACTCTTCGGTAGATGGTGTGATTTTTTTGTGAAATGAAAAATATATGGCTGCTTCTTTCAGTCAGACCCAGAGTTCTTATAGGTTTGTATTTTTCATTAGTTTTTATTTTTATTTTGTTTTTACTTTTGGTTTTCAGGTCAGTTTATTTTTCAGAGTGGGTTTGCTTGTTTCAGTTTAGTTTTTATTGTTTCAAAAATGTTTAGTCTTAGTTTGGTTTTCATTAACTTCAGTATTAGTTGCATTCATTAATTTATTTTTATAATATAGGTATAGTAGTTTGTCAGGGTCTACATTTAAGAAGTTCAGAACAGGTTTTCCAATCCAAACCCAACACATTGTAAAGGCAGCTGTTGACATCCCAGTCTCAATAAACAGCAGCACCGACGCCTCCCCATGCGGGTTGACCAAACTGACAAAGACTAAACCTAAAGATATTTTCTGATTGTTTTTATTTTAGTTTTGTTAGTTTTGTAAGCACACAATATCATTTCAGTTAACTGCACACAGCACGCTCATGCTTATGAACTTGGCAGGCCTGTAACGCTTTATAACGGTTAAAGGATGGAGAGAGAGAAAAGGCCAAAAGGAACTCACATACTGCAAGCCTCATCCTTAATACTGTAGTAAATGTGACATTTCAACCAGGGTGGGTCTTCCTCTTACCAGGGAAATTATGTAATGGCGGTGAGTCAAGCTTCCTCTGGATGAATTTAGGATGAATTTAGTTTTTATTGCTCACTTTCTTTCGGCAGAAATGATTTTTATCCCGTTGCACATGTCAGACAAAACTGTGAATTTACGGCACATGAAAAAGAGAGACAGTCATACTGTTGAATCATGCAGATGATTGTATGTACATTTTTTTTTTACTTGAAACTCATGCCTTATGCAGCTTTAAACGCCGCAGAGTGTTTTTAATCAGATCTGCCCTATGCCCGATGATTAATGCCTGGCCTGTTTTCTGCAGGTTAATAGCGTGTGGTGTGATGATGCGGCCGTATGTGGAGGCCAACATATCCCACAAGTCCTACACCACCATCAAATACTTCCTGAAGATGTGGAGCAGCGTGAGCGAGACGCTCATCTTCATCTTCCTGGGCGTCTCCACGGTGGCGGGGCCTCACTCCTGGAACTGGACCTTTGTCGTTCTCACCGTCATCCTCTGCTTCGTGTCCAGAATGCTGGGTGAGGAGCCCACATGTTCGACGAGTGTGTTATCTCTGCTGTCTGAGCCTGCAGTGTCCTTTCTGTTATGGAGAGTAATATTACATGGCCTTACGTGTGCATTCTGTGGTTTAAAAGTTGATTTTATGTCATGATCATGTTGCATTTGTCCTATCTTTGTGTTTTCAGGAGTGGTTGGCCTCACTTACATCATAAACAAATTCCGTATCGTAAAGCTGACGAAGAAGGAGCAGTTCATCGTGGCCTATGGTGGCCTGCGAGGGGCCATCGCTTTCTCGCTCGGGTTCCTGCTGACCAATGACAAAATGAAGGACATGTTCCTCACAGCCATCATCACTGTCATCTTCTTCACCGTCTTCGTGCAGGTGAGAGCACGCCGGCGTCGCAGGTGCCAGTGTTTTTTGAAGTGTGAGATTTGAATCTGTAAAAACAAAACATGACGGTTTAAGAATATCAGTGGTTCATTCATGCTGATGCTGCTGCTAATAATAAGCAAAATTTCAGATATTTCAGATTTCAGAAAATCATTTTAAGTTATCTGGCTAGCTCAATTCTGCTTTTTCAGATATTCTCCTGGGTGACATTGTGTTTAAAACTAAAGGGCATAAAGCAACCGATGATCTTTATGAACGTCTATCAGCACCCACTAGGAACCTCAACCACATTAGGGCTGCTCAATATGGGTCATTGTTTTTATATGGCTCTGTATATCACAAGATGAATTAATGTTTATCCCACTGAACTGAATGGTGATATTTGGTGTGGCGTCGAACAAAACTCCAAACTTTTCAAATAATATCCCTGAAAATGTTCAATGTTATCTTTAACATCAGCAATATAATACATGCAGATCATTTATTATCCTTTTTTTGTTTAAAGGGGAAGAAAGCAATCTGTGGCCTTTATCAGCACCAGTAAAACTTGTCAACTTTCTCACGCAAGCAAACTCAGCTCATCTGTCACAGTTTAGGCCAAAACAAACCACAGACGTTATTTGTGAACTCTGTTTGGCCCAAATGTGGCGTGTGTGTGTTTTTTCCTGTGCACACACTCTCATGTGTGTGTTGACATGAGTTGTTTTTGTGATTTTTTTTTCTTTTCTGTTTGGTTTTCCTGTTTCTGATTTCAGGGCATGACCATCAAGCCTCTGGTCGACCTCCTGGCAGTGAAGAAGAAGAAGGAGAGCAAGCGCTCTATCAATGAGGAGATCCACACACAGGTGAGGCCACGGCATTAACAGCCTCCCTTTATTTGATCTGATTTGACTGGTTCATTATCTGCTTTGTGTATTGAAAAGACAAAATACAGTCCATTTTATAAGACATAAAAGGTCAAGATCAAACTTGTGTTCATATTTTTTTATACATAAACTGTTGATCAGGGGTGGGAATCACAAGATAACTCATAATATGATGCTATCACGACAACAATGATTCTGCGATATGCAACATATATTGTAAGATAATCAGCTATGATACATCACTGAACAAGAAAAAATACCCTGGAAAAACAAAAAATCAGTAAGCAGGAATCAGTTATATTTGTCAGTATTTTAATGTGCACAGTGAATGCAACATGAACATGACAGAATAGTTCCAGTTGAATTCCCTAAAGGCATTATTTTCTCACAAGAGGAAGTATTGTGATATATTGTATTATCGTTTAATTGTTCCACCCCCTTGTGCAAAAATAACTGATTCTGAAAATCTTTTTCCCGCAGTTCCTGGACCATCTGCTCACGGGAATTGAAGATGTCTGCGGTCATTACGGACATCACCACTGGAAGGACAAGTACGGAACCCTTCACACAGTCAACTTTATGGTTCACTGTCAGATATCAAAGTCACCAGGAACTGGCTTTTCACTGATGTCTTACTTAATTCATTATTTCTAGTTAAAACAGAATGTTTTAGGCAGGACTTAAAAGAAGGCACCAACATTTTTGGCAAAATACCCTTTTTCCATTTTACCCAGACTGTGACAAGATGTTCGATACCATTTTCACCTCTGCGCATCCACTGGTTTGGGTCCTATGGGTAGCATTTTGTGTTACCTTAGCATAAACACTTGAAGTCTATGGGAGTCGTTAGCCTTGCTCCGTCACTGTGGAAAAAATTAAGCCTACAGCAACTCTGGAGCTGTCGTATTTACACAGTGGATCATGTGGTTTTGAAGTCCACATGAAAAAGAAAAAACAAGAGGAAGTTAATTTATGCGGGTCTTCCTCTACCTTCAGCGGTATCAAACAGCTCCTCCATCTAACTTCTCCTGAAACAACTTTTTCTTAATGTTATCAGTTGCAGTCTTCCCCCTCGTCTTTTTTCATGAGGCTTGAAAAGTGAAGTTATCTTAAAATGTACTCACCGTCATCACTTCTTCATCTTTCTGTGATCGTTGACGGCGTAGAGTTAGTATTAAGTGAAGCAGAAATGTCTTAGGGAGCCACCCTGAGCCGTTTTGTCCCGTCACCAGGCTGAACCGCTTCAACAAGACCTATGTGAAGAAGTGGCTGATCGCGGGCGAGCGCTCCACCGAGCCCCAGCTCATCTCCTTCTACAACAAGCTGGAGATGAAGCAGGCCATCATGCTGGTGGAGAGCGGCAGCGCGGCCAAGCTGCCGTCCACTCTGTCCTCCGTCTCCATGCAGTGAGTACAGACACACAGACGCAAACTGCCCTCCTACTCCTCCCATTGTCCTTGAATTACAGTGGCCTGTAATAGACACAAAGAACAAAGTCACATTTTTGCAATCGGAACAAATAAAGTAGCTCATAAGAATGGACATCCAACAGAAAGAAGTACTATTCACCATGCTAAATATTAAAATAATAATACTACTACTTTTTCTTTTGTTTTTTAACTTGACTGTATTTTGATATCCAAAATCCCAGACAATACGCAGTCTCATATCACAATATTGATATAATATTGATATATTGCCCAGCCCACGTTGTTTTTGGTGTGATTTAACCGTGACACGTTGGGATGTGTGTCTCCACAGGAACATCCAGCCAAAAGCGCAGCCCAGAGGCCGGATCATACCGAGGATCTCCAGAGGCCGAGAGGAGGAGATCAGGAAGCTTCTGCGAGCCAACCTGCAGAAGACCAGGCAGCGGGTAGGAGAGACAAACACAGTTGCTGTCTGGCTACGTTCAGACAGTCAGTAAAAAGTGTCCTAGATGTGATTTTTTTTTTTTTTTCAACTCTGATTTGGGCTGCTTTCATATGTGATCCCAAGTCAAATACAAATCTGATTGCTGCTGATGTGCTGCTGAATGATGTTCAGAATTTATGTTTTTTTCCCACTGAGCACACTCACATCTCTGTCAGGACAAAACAAAACATGGAGGATTGCAGCAAAAACAACAGGGAGACACTTAATAGACACATGGAAAGATTGTTCAGCCAAAGCTCTTTTTTTGCCTTCTTGCCCACCACACCACTGTTATCACAGCAAACTATAACAGCAGTCCGTACCTGCACCACTATTTAGTTCATTGTGATGATGAACAGGGCTGTTTTGGGTCACTTGCAGTTTTAGATGAAGGCACTGATCCTCAGCAGCTTCATCATGGGTGCATGTTAGTTTCCAGAAATTTGCATCTCTCATCTTGGTCAGATAACACCTGCAAATACATCTGGAGCGTTTGTTTAAGATGTTTGAAGTACCAGCTGGGTGGTGTTAATCACGTTAGGAGAGTGCAGATTCTTCCAGACAAGTTTTCCATCACAGGAACGTTGCACTGTTCAAATATCTTTTCTGAAACTCTTCTTAAAGCTCGTCTGTCACGCAGCTTCATCGTTGTGCTCCTCTCTGTCCTCAGCTCCGCTCCTACAGCAGACACGACCTGATGATCGACCCGTTTGAGGACAACATGAGTGAGGTTCGCTTCAGGAGGCAACGGGTGGAGATGGAGAGGAGGGTATGTTTTCGCCTCGACTCTGATTCCAACTTCTGTGAGCGCTTGAGGTGTGGAAACTGAGGAAACCTCAAAATCAGAGTCAGAAATACTGTATTGATCCCTGACGGGAAATTGTTCAAATTCTCAAGAGAAGAAGATGTTATAAGATAAGTGAAGTTATAAGAAATAATAGAAAAAGAAATAAGAAATAGAAAAATATGTGCATTAGAAATTTGTTAAAGTGTGCATTATGTATAAATATGTGCATTAATCCTACAAATATATTACAATAATAAATACAGTTATAAATACAGTTTTTCATAGAGACCTTGACCTTTGCACTTACTTTTGTACTTTTTGCAGCTTGAAATGTTGACATAGAAATTTAAGCTGAGGCAGATCATTCACTGTAAATCAGTTCGGATAAGAGCATTGGCTAAACGTCTAAAAATTCAAATATATCTTGACTCCACTTATTCTATGTTATTTTAAGGTGCTTACTGATACACTTTTTAATCTGTCATCGTTCACAGATGAGCCACTATCTCACTGTCCCTGCCAACCGCCAGGAAGCACCACCAGTGAGGAAAGTCCGCTTTGAATCAGGTTCGGTAAATTTAAAGTCCATACAGATTAGGTCAGGTCAAGCAAATTTATAGAGTTCTTAATGTCTGTCGCTGTCTCAGTGTCCAAATGTACAACATCCTGTTTAGCTGTCATGTATCATCGGTTCTTACATCAGAGGCTCAGGCAGATTTTGTCAGAGGAAAAAAGTGTTGATAAACTATAAATCACTATGAAATCAAAACCAGCAGGGGGCACTACGCTACTGTTGAGGTGTGCAGTCACACTCTCAGACATGACAGGCCTGCATGCCTCCTTTGTGTTGCTTTTATGTATTTTTATATTTATGTGAAATTGTTTTTTTTATGTGCATTGCGGGGTCTGTGTCCACCTGTACGATCTAATGCAGTTCAATGCAGCAGCTCTGCCATAAATTTGACCTTTTAACAAGGTTTATAATGTTCAGTTTGTGTGGAGAATGTGTAAATTTAATTCTGTGTTTATTATTGAGGTTGTAGTTTGCAGAGGTCTTCTACTGTACTACATTATAATGAGAGGTGTTTCTAATTTTTTGTCCTCCCTATTCATATACAATGAGGAGGGACAGAATAGGTGAAACACCTCTCAATAAAATGCAGTCCAGTCCAACAGCAGCACTAACTATGAGCTCATTGCCAAACATAGAAGTGAATGAACACCTCTGTTACTGTGACAAAAAGAAAACCTGAGCATTATACGGTCTATAGAGGTCTATATACGGAAGGTTTAATGAGAACTGATGTTGTTTGCTCCCTGCCTGTTGTGACTAGAGATTAAAAAGTCTTCATCATCTCACCATTTGAATGCGACCCTATTTTGATTGTAATGACACAGAGCACCCAGAAGCAGGAGCACCGTAACGGCCCAAAGTAAACGTCACCAAAGCACAAACCACAATTTCAAAAACATATCTTCAACATGAACAAGAGCTGATTTCAGTTTTGTTTCTCAGACCACCAGGTTTATTTCGCTGATGACGGTGACTCCAGAGCCACCAGCGGCCGCCGTGCCACGCAGCCAAATCTCAGCTCTCCTGATGCCGTCAGCCTGCTGGATGAGTCGTCCCAGAGGGCCAATCAGAGGAGCCCAGATCCACCCAAAGGGAGCCCTGAACTGCAGGAGAGCCAGGAAGAGCAAGACCAACTGAAACTATCACGCTGCCTTAGTGACCCCGGTCCAAATAAGGATGGGGATGAGGATAGCTCGTTCATTTCATGATGAAGCACATTTTTTAAAAAAATACTTGAAGCAGAAGATAAACTCTCCTCTTCATGATCTCCTTTGTAATCAGTTGGATTCAAGGAACAGAGATAACCTTAACCTGAATGGATGGGAGTCGTAGCAAAGCTAGATATTTATAATTTAAATCAATTACTTTATTATTATTGTTTTTGATGTTTTTCTTGTGATATGGGATGATGTAAATGATTTGCCAGTGTTTTGAATATCTCTTTTTCACAAGTTAGGATGTTTTTTTATCATCAAGTGTATTACAAAAGCATGCGTCACTGACTGTTTCCTCTTCCAGGATTGTTACCACTGCCTGATTTTCAAAACAAAGGGAGCCATCTGTCAGCATTTTCTATCTTAACAAGCAGACATGCATCAAATAGTGCCCACAAATAATTCTGAATGTTTGTTTTAACGCACCTGGAGCGCCAGGAGGGTGGGGTTTCACAGCCAGGGGCAACAGAGAGAGAGATAATGAGTCAGGTTAGTTTACTTTTCTGTGAGCAACGACTTACCCTCCACTGTTTCACGTGTCCTGATGCAGTAAAATCCCCCCCCAGTCTGAAGCTCCAAGAGGTTTAAAACAACAAAAGAATCAAGAGAAGCCTGCAAATAGCATTTGACCGAGGTCTGTGAACAAGCTTTGCACTGTGTTTCTGGTCGACCACATCGCTGCATGAATGATCAGTGTTTTTCTCAGGGACTTAAACATGGCAAAGAGTACCAACAAATACTCTTTGCAGGGAGAAAACAAGGGTTTTATTCCATAATGCTCTCCACTGTGACCCAAACTCTTCACTGTTTTGTAAGCTAAGGTGTTTTGAATGGCTAATAACTAATATAATATTCTGTAATATGTTTTACGATCACTCTGGCAATCATTTTATCAGAGTAGGCTGGTATCACATTTACAAAAAAAAAAAATGGCAGATACCACATTACATTTTGGAATGAAACTCTGCAAAACGGTGTTCCTGCTAACTGAGTGCACATTGTGCTTCCACCATGAGTTTTCCTGGATGGTTAAAAAAAAAAAAAAATGAATCACTTCCTACCTGCACAGTATTGGATATGCCTGAGCTTTTGCTGCCTGCACATTTGCCTTAAAAAACCTATTGCTTTTTTGTGTGCCAAGTGAAGAATTTTTATATTTAAAAACAAACCAAAAAAAAAGAATATTTTGTTGACCTGGAGGTGAAATCTGTGTTAAGTGAAGAAAAGCTTTAATTTGTGTCTTAAATAAAAATGTTGCTGTCTAAAATTAATATTAATCTGTAGTGTTTTTTTAGTTGGATTTCGCACACAAATGATAAACTGCCTCTGAGTCCTACAGAAAAAAACAAAGGAGTATTAAATGTTCACTTTAACTGCTCTGTGTAAATATCCAGTATCTTTCTTTTTTAAGATTAACATCCCCAGAGACACAATTACAACTACACAATACATAATTTGTGCAACTGCCTAAGCATAACAATAAATTATCTATTTATGTGCACTGACACAGTTATAACCCCTTGTTCAGTTCTGCACATATACTCTACCTCAACATCATATGTTGTGATGATGTGTATTATTTCCAGTCATTAAAGGCATTATGTGACTGAGGGCCAACAGGAAATTATCCTGCACTATCTCTCAGTGGAAAATGCACCTTGAATAACAGGGAGTTTGAAGTCCCTGTCATGCCAACCACAAGTGTGAGATAGTGACAACAGGAACGGCACACTCTGCCCAGACGAGCAGCAGAGCCAACACTCTTCTCGCAGAGATGGACTTCAACGGCACCTGGCAGGTTTACTCTGAGGACAACCTGGAGGAGTTTCTCAAAGCAACAGGTGAGGCAACAGCAAAAGATGCTCAATAATATTCAGATTTACAGTTTGCTTGTGTCCTATACAGCGCTATAATGTAGTTTTTATCTTAAAGGTGTAACTGAAATGATGCTCAAAATGCGTAAGGATGTCAAGCCGGTGATAGTGATCGAGCGGAAGGGGGTCGACATCACCTTAACAATCAAGACTCCCCTCTGCACCAAAGTCAACTCGTTCACCATTGGCAAGGAGTCAGAATTCACTGCTTTGGATGGCAGGAAGCTCAAGGTAACTCAGTGAATGCATGATTATGTCACCTATGTTTTACACTGTACCTTCCAAGTGTACATTTGCACATTTCCAGTTTCTATCCTAACCCTAAGCAGTCATCAGTCATTTGTGTTTCAGCAATAGTGCCGTTTTTTCTGGTGCATTTTAGCATAAAGAGTGTGTTGTACACAACGGGAACAACATCACGTGCCTCTGTGGTGATGCACTCTGTTGTTCTTGGTCATGAGCAGTGCACTGTGACCGAGGAGGATGGGAAGCTTGTCACTAAGACGGAGAAGTTCACCTCTGTCCGAGAGATACAAGGAGAGGACATGGTTGAGGTCAGACACATGTATTTCCTTTTTTCAAAATTGCTGTACAATACACCGGGCCTGAACCATTTATTGTTATCATATCATTAATCTAGATATGAACATGTGTGATATTAATACCTCAAAAGGAAACAATATGGACTGTAGGAGCCATTGGTATTGTTTGATTATTTTAGATAATTGCTTTATTTTGGTTAGATTTTAATAATATCTTTTTCTTTTTTCTTTTTTTAATTATTTGTTCTGTTTATGTCTTGTTTTTTTGTGACTTAAACTTTATTGGATTTCAAAGTTTTTCAACAAACAAAATGTAAACCAATACAACATAGTCATATAACAGCAACAGACAGAAGAAATAAGAAAAAGGGGGGAAAAAATACAGTAAAACAAATACAAGGACAGGTGCAAGGGACAATAATAATAAATGAAAATAAAATAAAAGACAATAATAAATAAATAATAAATAATAATAATTAACAAAATCAATGATAAGAGCAAACTTAAAAACAACATATAAATACAAATAAGAGAATTAACAAGTTGTGTAGCTTTGTCAGATACTAACAGAACCGCTGATATAAGTCCATTCAAACCTGTCAAAGATAAATTTGTAATATTGTCCAAGTGATATAGTCTACGTTTCCTAAAACTGCACCGTCGCCATCCTGTAATCACCGTAGTACATATACATACAGTGGATATAAAAAGTCTACACACCCCTCTTAAAATGCCAGGTTTTTGTCATGTAAAAAAATGAGACCAAGATAAATCATTTCAGAATTTTTTCCACCTTTAATGTGACCTATAACCTGTACAACTCAGTTGAAAAACTAAATGAAATCTTTTACAGGGAGGAAATAAAAATAAAAAACTGAAATAATGTGGTTGCACAAGTGTGCACACCCTCTTATAACTGGGAATGTGGCTGTGCACAAAATTAACCAATCACATTCAAACTCATATTAAATAGGAGTCA
>OMLB01015663.1:0-13089 GCA_900302555.1 Myripristis jacobus | reverse complement strand
GTGTGAGAGATGTGGTGTGAGGGAAAACGTGGAACATATAATAATACACTGTGTAAAGTATGCATCACAGAGACAGAGTCTACAGGACAGAGTCAGAGCAGCACAGCGTGAGTGGAGTATGGCTGGAATTTTAGGAGCAGAGGGGGAAGGAGAAAAGAGATGTCAGGAAAGCATTATTTAACTTTCTGAAAGAGACCAGATTGATGAGTAGAATTTAGAGGTTGTAATTTGACGCTACACAGTCTTGCACAGTAGGTGGCGGTATGCACCTTAACGTTGTTTGCGATCCACCATTATACTGAAAGAAGAAGAACAAGCTAAAGGAGGAGGCGGAGGTGGAGGCGGAGGCGGACGCGGTTGGCAACAGCTGCCCTGCGTTCCAAATCGAATACTTATACTTTTTACTTTTAGTATGGACTGCAGCTGCCATTACAAAGTATGTAGTGTAGTATGCAGTATGCATGTACATGCATACTATTGGGACACACTACATACATCATCCCTGAAGTCCAACCCTCTTGCTAACTTCCGCCGCCGTCTGTAGCGCCGCATTTGAATGTTGTTGTCAAAATGCTGGTGCTGTTTCATACTGCGCTGTCGTCTGTCATATTTCTTATCTTCTGTCTTCCTGTTGGTTCTGCTGTCACTGAGCGAGTTTTGTGAGATATGTGTGTCTTGTTGTCTTCCATATGTGAGCGTGGCTTGTACATGCAACTCAGTCAGTGTGACGTAACGTCCACTGCGCAAAGGATTGTGGGTCAGAATGGCCAGAGAAGCATGCTGAAATGCATACTGCGAAATCTGACCAGATGTAGTAGAACATCCTGGTACTCTTGGCATACTGCATCTGACATACTATATATTGATATAAATCTTTTTTTCCCTACTAAATAGAATGGTAGCATGAGTACTGGAATGCAGGGATGGACTGTGCATGGGCAGGAGATGGCAGAGGGAAGTGACGGATCAGGAAGTGAGATGGGAGGAATTGAAGTGGCTGGTGGGAAGGATGATGGTTGGAGTTTGGTGGGTCAAAAAAACAGGAGAAAACAGAAAAAACAGATACAGCAAGATGATCGCGTCAACACAGAAGGAACTGACAGTGAGGAAAGTCTGACCCCAGCAGCGAGGCAGAGTGAAGAATATAAAGTTAACGTCAAACTTTCTCAAGACGGAGCGTCATTCGGTCAGTGGAACCCAATTCAGTTGACAAAGTTGATATTCAAGTTGGTGGGTGAGGTTAAAAATGCCAAAGTGTTACGGAATGGATCATTGTTGATCTTGTGTAGGGATAGTGTACAACAAGGAAAATTCATAAGACTGAACAAGATTGACGGTAAACAAGTGGAGTGCTCAGTACCTGCAGACAGAAAGTCGACTAGGGGAGTCATTTCAGGGATACCTACAGTTGTGTCAGCAGACCATATTAAAGATAATGTGGTGGGTGCAAAGGTGCTGGAAGCCAGACGGTTGAAAACGACTAGACATGGAGAGAAATGCGACTGCCTGTCTGTCTTGATCAAGTTTGATATTAGGTTGACAAGTAAAGTGTATAGACTATATGATATACGAGCTATGAGGTAAGGCCATATATTCCTCCACCACTGTGATGCTTCACATGTCAAAAGTATGGCCATGTAGCAGCAGTTTGCAAAGGCAAGCAAAGGTGTGGTAGATGTGCAGGTGAGCGCAAGTACGGCAAATGTGAAGAAGGGGCTAAGCTAAAGTTGGGAAATGGTGGAGGAAATGTTAGCTAGAGAAACATCTAACTCTCATGGGCTGGTGGATCCTCATGGTCTTAATTATTTTACAGTGGAATGCAAGGAGTCATATCTAATGGACAAGAATTCAAAACGTTTGTATCAGAGTTATCAGACAAACCTCATGTATCCAAGAAACATGGTTAAAGCCACAATGGGATTTTGTTATATATGGCTACATTGCAATAAGAAATGATAGGGAAACTGGGAAAGGTGGAGGAGTGGCAACATTTGTGAGAAATGGGCTGAATTATAGTTTAGTCAAAATAGGGGAACAACAAGAATCCATTGTAATCAATGTATGGACAGAAAAGAGCAGCGTTATGATTGTCAATTACTATAACCCATGTAATAGACTGAGTACTGATATGATGAAGGAAGCAAGTGAGCTGATACAGGGGAGAATAGTATGGTGTGGGGATTTTAATGCTCACAGCACATTATGGGGGAGCAATAATACAGATGCAAATGGGTCAGTATTAGAGGAGTTCATAGATGAAATGGGCTTGGTGTGTATTAATGATGGAAAGGGTACAAAGTATAATAGTTCACAGAATACAGAGCGTGTAACTGACCTGACGCTCACATCCACTATAATTGCAGGTGTTAGTCTTGAACCGGTCAACAGTAGAAAATGATCATTATCCGATAATAGTCAAGATTGGAATAGAGATACATCAGGAGGGGGGAGCATGAACATCAAGATGAAAGTTGAATGAAGCAGACTGGGATGCATTCAAAATAGCAAGTGAGGCCAGGTGTGTAAAACTACTGGAAAGAATGCAACAAATGTAGAGGAAATGAACGAAAAACTGATTACAGCGTTGATACAGACAGCAGAAGAAAATATTCCAAAGAGTAAGGGAAATAAACAGAAAAAGAGTGTACCATGGTGGGATGACAACTGTAGTAAAGCAATTAAAATGAGAAATAGAACATTTAGTTGAAAGCTCACCACACACTAGACACATTGATCCAATACAAAAGAGCACAACCAGTAGTACGGAAAACAAAAAAATCAGCAAAACGGACATACTGGAGACAATACTGCAATCAAATTGGTAGAGAAACACAGTTAGCGGAAGTGTGGGGAATGATTAGGAGAATGAATGGCATAAAGAGAAACTTTGAAATACCAGTGATGCATAGCAATAACATGACAGCAATAAGTGTTGTGGAAAAGGCAGAGCTTCTAGGGAAGATGTTTGTGAAGATTCACAGCTTAGAAAATTTATCTGTAAAAGCTAAGCAATGTAGAGACAATATCCTTGCACAAAATGTAGGAATTAAAGAAAGAAGGGTATCATCAGGGGAGGACCTGGATTTACCATTTACACTATTTGAACTGAGAAGAGCAATTTCAAATGCACGACAAACATCACTAGGGAAAGATGGAGTATGTTGCAGTATGTTATCTCATATGACAGACAGTGCACTGGAAGCAGTATGAAGATTGTTCAGTGAGATATGGGACACAGGCAAACTCCCGTCAAGATGGAAGGAATCACTTATGGCGCTTTTCCACTAGTGCCTACTTGGCTCGCCTCAGTTTCGGTGGTTTTCCATTACAATTGAGTGCCACCTCGCCGTCGGTGGAGTCGTCGTAGCAAGGTGGCCACACCGCCAAACACAGAAAAGTCTCCACCTCTTCATTTGACCACGGTACCGGTTTGCTTGCCATTTTCTGACCATGTCAACTTCAGCAGTAATCAATGTGCACGGTCACTGTTGCCGTTTTCTTTTAAAAATGCTGATTTTGGTTTTCGTGAAGGAGTCGCTCTCATGTGTCTTCACTCCCTGTCCAATCAGTGGCCTGCACAGTGTTTACGTCACATTTCGGCTCAACTTGGCTCGGAACCCCGGCCGAGTAGGTACTAAAATAGTACCTGGTACCAGGTACTATTTATACTATTATATAGGTCGCGCCGAGTCAAGCCAGGTAGGTACTAGTGGAAAAGCGCCATTATAGTACCAATATTAAAACCAGGTAAAGATTCATTGAACCCCTCTAGTTATAGGCCCATCGCACTAACATCACAGTTTGGGAAAACTGTGGAATGGATGGTGACGGAGAGACTAACACACTTTCTAGAGAGTAAAAACCTATTTTCAAATGATCAAAGTGGATTTTGTAGAGGAAGAGGAATGATGGATAATGTTTTGTGTCTGGAATCAGATATAAGGAAAGCTCAGACCAACAGAGAAATGGTGATTGTTGTATTTTTTGACGTTTAGAAAGCATACAATATGTTATGGAAAGAGGGACTACTTACCAAACTCAATAAATTAGGGGTAAATGGAAAACTGTACAACTGGGTATAAGATTTCATGTTTGGAAGAACAATAGAAGTTAAAGTAGGTACAGAATATTCCAAAGTATATCAAGTGGAGAATGGAACACTGCAGGGAAGTGTCTGTAGTCCAATCCTGTTTAATATCATGATCACTGATATTTTTGAGCAAGTTGAGCAAGGTATAGGGAAATCGCTATATGCGGATGACGGGGCTTTATGGGTAAGGGGGCGGAATCTCAAATATATACAGAGGAAACTGCAGGGGGCAACTGAGAAGGTGGAGCAGTGGGCAGATGAATGGGGTTTTAAGTTTTCTGTTGTGGAGACACAAGTGATATGTTTTTCTAGACGTCACAAGAGTTCTCCCTGAGACTATATGGCCAGGTAATTGAGCAGGTCAGTGTGATTAGATTACCTGGAATGTGGTTTGATGAAAAGCTGACTTGGAGGCAGCACATTGATAAAGTAAGGGATAAGTGTAAAAGGATCAACAATCTTTTAAGATGCCTGTCAGGAAGAGACTGGGGAGCAAGCAGAGCAGAGCATTATTGTTAAATACATATCAGGCCATGATGAGAGTGACACTAGACTATGGATGTATTGGGTATTTAGCAGCAGCAGCAGCGAGTCATCTTAAAAAGCTGGATGTACAGCGGGCACAGGGACTGAGGATATGTAGTAGAGAATTTAAATCCTCTCCAGTAGCAGCCATACAAGTCGAAATGGGGGAACAGAGCAGTTATTGATCAGAAGACTGAAACTTATGCTAGCATACTGGGTCAACCTTCAGGGGCATAGTACTTCATACCCTGCTAAAGCCATCCTGGAAGACTGTTGGGAACAAAATAACACTAATTCTATGAGTTTTGGATGGATAGGGAATATAAAAGCAGAACAAGCAGGTTTAAATTGTATTCAGTTCAGTCCAACAGTCCCATATTCACATACTCCCCCCTGGTTATTTGTAACGCCATCAGTAAACTTTGACATACAGCAACAACTGAAGAAAAGGAGCAAGCAGGTATCGGCTGGGAGGGTAGCTCAGAGGTATCTGGAACAACAGTTCCCAGACAAAATAATGTCTTTCACTGATGGGTCAAAAGACCCTGACACTGGACGTACAGGAGCTGCGGTTTTCATCCCACACTACAAAGTACATATCAGGAAAAGAACCACAGACCATTTATCAGTACAGTTGAGCTTTCAGTTATTATATTGGCATTGGAATGGATTAAAGAAAACAACTGTAACAATATACTTATAGCATCAGACAGCTGGGCAGCACTCACAAGTATCAAAACCTTGAAATCATGTAGGCAAGATCTCACTTTTGAAATATATAATCTACTTTACAGAATGCACAGGAGGGGCCTGACAATTCGCTTTATTTGGGTTCCTGCCCATGTTGGATTAGAAGGGAATGAAGATGTGGACATTCTGGCCTAGCAGCCACTTAAATCACACACTAGATATGGAAATTCCTTTAAGTAGGGTAGAGATTAAATCAATAATTAAGAAATGTGGAAAAAGTGTTGCAAGAATACTGGGACATCCAAGACACAAGAAGACACCTTTATAACATACAGAAACAGGTTGGGTTGGGAAGAAGGAGGGGCAGGAGCCGGAGGGAAGAGGCAGTCATCACCTGTCTTAGGATAGGGCACACAGGACTGAATGATACACTTCATAGAATAGGTAAACACCCTGATGGTAAATGTGGTCACTGTGGTATGTCTGAATCTGTCCAGCATGTACTGTTGGAGTGTAGAGCATATGAGGAGGAAAGGAGGGCACTGGGAACAGCAGCAAATAAAGCCAACATACGCTTGAATATAGGGAACCTACTTGGGGTAGAGTCAGAGGTATTCAGTCATCTAATTACATATCTAAAAGATACAAGGCTAATGGAGAGGATTTAGGTTTTTTTTTCTTCTCTACTTTATTTTATTTATTTATTTATTTTTGTCTGCCAATCTACTGTCCCACACTCCAGTCTAGTAGGTGGCAGTAATGCGCCTTCAAGTCGGTTGCCAACCACCAATAAAACCCGAAGAAGAAGCTAAAGGAAAAAGGTCTTGAATGTAATGCGATGTGTGGCAGGACAGGAGTTGGGAGCAAGTAGATCATCTGTACAAAATATATACTGGGCACTCATGAGATCAGTATTTGATTATGGGTGTATAGCTTATATGTCAGCAGCAGAATCAAATCTTAAGAAGCTGGATGTTTTGTAAGCTCAGGCCTTAGAATCTGCAGCGGAGCATTTAAAATCTCCAGTGACAGCAATGCAGGTGGAAATGGGAGAGTTGCCTCTGCGAATTAGGAGAGTTAAGATAATGTTGGCATACTGGGTCAATCTCCAGGGGCATTTTGATGAACATCCTGCCAAGAAGATTTTAGCAGATTGCTGGGAACACAATGAAAAAAAATTCTGGCATTTTGGTTGGATTGGTGACGTGAAGGCACGAAATGTAGGATTAAGTAATTTACAGTACAGCCCCACAGTCTCAATCTCTTCCACTCCTACTTGGTTATTCCCTTCACCAACTGTAGACCTCAGTATAAATCAAGAATTGAAGGAAAAGTCAGGAAAACTTCCAGTATGGCCTATAGTCCAGAATTATTTTGATCAGCATTTCTCAGATTCAGTGGTTATTTTTACAGATGGATCCAAAGATCCAGATACTGGATGTGCAGGTGCAGCAGTATATATCCCAGTGAGTGACACATACATTAAGAAAAGGGTATCAGATCATCTTTCAGTATACACCACAGAGCTGTTGGCTATACTACTGTCATTACAGTGGATAGAGGAGAAGGAAATACAAACAACAGTTATCGCATCAGACAGTTTTTCAGCACTGTCAAGTATTAGATCAGGCAGATCAGGATTCAGAATGGATATAGTCAATGAAATATTCCTAGTAATGTAGAGAATGCATGTTAAGGGCATATTCACACAATTCATCTGGGTCCCTGCTCATGTGGGTGTGGAAGGAAATGAGCAGGTAGACATTCTGGCCAAGCAAACACTTTGAATTACACAGATAGACATTCAAATTCCACTAAGTATAGCTGAAGTTAAATCAGTTATTAGGAAATATACACAATCTACATGGCAGGAATATTGGGACAACAGTGAAACCGGAAGCCACTTATATATCATACAAAGACTTGTAGGTGATGGGAGGAAAGTGGGCTACAAACGCAGGGAAGGAAACATCATCACACGTCTGAGAATAGGTCATACAGGTCTCAATCATACATTACACAAAATAGGAAAACACTCTAACTGCACACACTAACAAACCAGAAACAGTTGAACATGTAATAATTCGCTGCAAGAAATATGACTTATCAACAACAGACTGGACTAGAAATCCAACACCAATGCTGTCTACAAGAAGGGGATGAGCAGACTCTACTTCCTGAGGAAGCTGAGATCCTTCAACGTGTGCAGCAAGATGTTGGAGATGTGCTATCAGTCTGTTGTGGCCAGCGTACTCTTCTTCGCCGTGGTTTGTTGGGGGAGCAGCATCGGAGCCAGCGACACCAACAGACTCAACAAACTGATCAGGAAGGCTGGCTCTGGGATTGGCTGCAGACTGGACACTGTGGAGGCTGTGGTGGAGAGGAGGACACTGAACAAACGGTTATCCATCATGGATAACCCCGATCACCCTCTCCACCACACACTGGACAGACAGCGGAGCTCCTTCTCCAACAGACTGTTACAGCTATGCTGTCGAAGGGACAGATACAGGAAATCATTCCTGCCACAAGCCATCGCACTGTACAATAACTGTCTGCTGTATAGTTCTGTTTTTAACACTCCACTAATCAGCACCTTAATTGTTTATTTATTATCCATTACCCAGCACCTTAACTGTTTATTTATTATCTCTATATTATATCCTAGGTTAATATACATTCATACTGCTTTTCATACTGACTGGAGGGGAAGGGGTGATTCCATAAGGGGCCGAATCAAGTCTGACAGTTCCTGAATCCCCGTACTGGGCATCGGGTTCTGCCACTTGGTTACTTGGTTTCATGGTTTCATGCTAACTCTGTGCCATACCATCTGTATATTTCATATTTATTATCATCTGTATATTTCACATTTCATATCTCATATTCTTAGGTTAGTCTTTATTGTATATATTTAGTCTTTATTGTCTTTATTGTATATATTTAGTCTTTATTGTATGTACTTCTGCATCTGTTCTATTCTATTTGATTTTATTTTATGTTTCTATTGATGCTGCTGTAACAAAAGAATTTCCCAGTTCGGGATCAATAAAGTAAATCTATCTATCTATCTATATGTTGATTTCAAATTGTTATCCGAAATCTCTGAATGAAAAAGCTTATTTCTGCAAATGAGAAAAAATACAGAGCACATTTTCTTTTCCCTGATGTATAAAATGAACTGACCCAAGACCGAAATTGTGAGCCAAAAACCATAATACAAACTGAACCATGGGTGTCTTTTTTTTCACTATTATTTATATTTTTTGCATCATGATTTGAAAAATATGGTTGTTTACATACAAATTGGATTGCAGCCCTCAAATATCCAATTTTTTATATTACCTTATAAGCATTTCTCTTCCTCTATCGCAGGGAACCTGCAATCTGCTGCCCTGGTAGTGGAAGTTCACTGCTTGAGGAGATGAGCCGTGTCCTCTGAGACTTTGCTGACTCTGACAGTGTGATTGATCTCTTCACAATGGTCCTTATCACTAAAACTCCTTTTATTAAAATGTGTGAGATATGATTGATTTGTTCGTCAAAGTGGCAATAATGCATCGCAGCTGTATTTGTTTGTATGTAGACCTATAATTTGTATGCAATTCTCTCAACAGGTAAATGAAGGATTTTTTACGAGAAAAGAGAGGGTTGAAAACTGTAAACTGATGTATAAAGTGTAAAACTTGTATGAACAAACACTTTAATTCTCATTAATCTAATCATTTTTGTAAATGAACACCATCAGTCACATTCAGGAACAGATTTATTGCCATGTAAGTTTGCACATACAAGGAATTTGTCTTGGTGTTGTGATGCATAACAACCAAAAAAAAAAAAAAAAAAAGAAGGCATTCAGCATTCAGTGTGGCCCCCACTGTACATTAAACACTACAGGAGCAGAGAAATTTACTGTGAGATGGAGACTATGTAGGAAAACACTTCAGCAAACTGATTACTTACACGTAACTTTTACATCATTACATCATTTATCACAAATCCATGAATAAATTCAGTCATTTATTTATATCTTAAATATGAAATAATGAAATGGAATTAATAACTGACCCTTTCAGTGAACATTGCATTCATTTTGTATTAACAGGTTTAAGAAGTGCATCTGAGAATTTAGTTTATCACTTTAGAAAATATTTTTATGTCTACATATAAATATTAAGCACTGACGCACTGAGTCTGGAGTCTGAAATCAAACGCGTAAATAATTAAAAGCTCCAAAAATATGTGCAGGCCTATACCATGGGCTCATCATCAAATGCAATTATGTCAAACTCAGACTGATGTCTTGTGTCAATAAATCTGCACTGGAATACTTTTGTGGAACAAAGATATAGTCTTGACAAAAAAAAATCCGAACCACAAAAAAGGTGTCTTTTTTAACAGGACTATAGAAAGAAAGGCCAAAGTAATGTTGGGGTCATTTTAATTTTATAAGAGATATATTTTATTTTTATTTAACACATTTCAAACTGGAAGCCTGCCTCTGGGCTCGAGGGTTTGAGAGAAGTGAAATGTTTGGGGAGCAGCTGAAACTGCAGCCTTACAGTCTGTCTCCTGTCCCCTCTCCTCACATAACATATTAACTTTTATTGCCTCAAACTTTCATTTTGGACCTCAATACTGGGGTTTTCTTTTTCCACATTGTCTGAGAAGCCGAATGGTGGCTTCTCAGGCCAAAAGGAGGTGTCCAAAGTTCTTTTTAATATAGCAAAGGCAAGTATATTGACCAAGAGTGGCCAGCTAGCACGTAAATAACTAAGTTTAAATGGCAAAACTGACAATTTTATATGCTTAAATGATCTTTTAGTTTAGGCTGAAAGATAAAAAAGCGATATATAAAATGTGATAAAATATGACATCACAGAAAGCAATAGCACCATTGTGGGCACTGAGCTCACATCTCTGTTGGTGACCTCAAGGAGTTCAATACAAATACTAGGAAAAAAACGGAGCCATAAGGCAAATCAAAAAACTGAATGGCTCCACCTGCTGGGCATAGTATGAAGTGCAATTTGAAACAAACAGCACCAGAGCTGTGACGTATCTCACTCCTCCCTACTGTTCATTTGTTTTAGGATGGAGTTTTACTTCACATTTACTTGACCTTCTTTTTTTGTCACTGACATTATGTTTAAGGCTTAAATCTTTACTTTTTCAGAGTGAATGTTACCACTAGAATGACATTTATTATGCAAAACTTTCAGTATCTGTTGGATAAATACCATACATAACAGTCAAAAACAGTGCAGAAAAATTGTTGTGCTGTGCATTTTCCTATAACAGACTTACTGTGTTCCCTGTAACACATCTTGTTACAGGGAGAATTCTCAGGTTTGTATTAAAGAGAGACATCATTGCATTTAAATTGATTCTGAGTTTTCATTTTATTGCTGACCTTTTGGTCTAAAAGATTCATACAGGACTGCTAACTCTTGTGTACACAGACTAAACAAATGGAGGGGAATGGACATGTATGAAATGAAAGTGCCATTGAATCTCAAGTTCAAGGTTATGTTTATTCAAAGTCAAAAGTAACTATTTACAGTCTTTATGCACATGTTTGGCATGGCTTGGCATTAAAGTCTTCAGCAGAATGTTGCTCCGTCAGTGAGGGAATCATCGCGTTGGAGGGAGCCTTCCTGCCGTGTACCAGCGCTCCTTCACCGTCCTTCATTAAAAGCATGTTTGCACATGGGATGCAGAAAATGCTGTGGCTCTTGGTCCTGTAATCTGGCAGTTACGGATCAGTTCTTGCAGAGATTTCTGAGACAGTGGACGAAGTTGTCTATGTTGTCTTCTAACAAGCCAAATGGGCTTCGGCCAGGCAGGTGGACTGGGTACCAAGAGTCCCTGAAGAGAAATGTCCCCTGGCACAAAGGCAGAGTCCAGGCTCATCAAATCCACGTTTGGAGCCCATGGAGAATTCATGGCATCACAGGCTGAGAATGGGGCAAACATGTCTTCTTGGTGTGAGTTGTGCGCTGATAACGCAGAGCTGCCGAGCACAGGGCGGTCTGCAGGCAGTGCAGCAGCAAAAGATGTGTTCATTTCAAGGGGCTCCATCTTTGCTCTCGGAGCCCACATGTCATCAACACAGAGACTGCTTTGTTCTGTCACTGCTGCGGTCACACCTGCCTCCATCCTCGTCGTCTTTTGGTCCTTCTCAGCCTTTTTTGTGCATTTCGACTTGGCTCGGGTCTGATTTACTTGCAGTTCTCTGCTAGAGGAACTGACGACACCCTGAGGCTTTTTGTGACTGCTGCTGTCCTGTAGGTTATCATCATTGCATTCCTGCTCACCTGAAAGTGACTCTCCACTGTTTGCCATTGTCAGGAAGGTTTTGTTGAGGGGTGGGAGGCTGCTTAGTGGGAGCCTGGCCTCCAGTGACTTGGTGCCTTTGATTATGGATTTAGATTTCCACCACGGTGGGGGCAGTTTCTTGGCACTTCCATAGCTGTCCATGACCTCCAGGGATGAAGGGAAAGCATCAGGAGTGATGGTGTCAGAGCCCCAGTGAGCTTTCTCTAGTGAATTCATCACTAGCAGCCTCCAGTGTTCCAGTGTCTGGTTTGTATATCTCACTGCGTTGACCAGGCTTAGAGAAAGAAATAAAATAAGCAGATTTAGTCTTTCAGCGACTAAATCAAATTGTTCAGCAGTAAAACAGCCCAATGTCCATCAGTATTGCATCCACTTGGGATATTTGCATCCAGCATCAAGCACAGTGTTTGATGTGAATAGAGAGCCTCTCTGTCTTCCCTCACCTCTACACACTCGCGTTACGTTCTAATGCGTCACATAGCCTTTATGATGTCATAAGAGGACAAGGCCCAGCAGCCCTGTGATTAGTCAGATAATTCGCTGACCTGTTGCACATTCAGTAGAGCAAGTTTGATATGTGAGCCCTCATCCAATCATAACCCTAACCGTAAACACGTGGCTATATCTTGACAGAATTCATAACAGCAACGTTTTGGGTGTTTTTTTGTTTGGTTTTTTTTTGGTGAGAGGAAAATTTTCCGTGGCGACAAATAAACGCAGCGGAATTGATAACAAAAATTAAAACGAAATCAAAATAAAAACTAATGAAAAGAACAAAACTACAATACTTCACTTCAGGGTTTCAAAGCGTTTAAAAAACGTAAACTCCACCCAACCCGGACAGTCAGAGAATGTCTAATATAGTGAGAAGTGCCACTCTCGTCTAACTTCCAGTTCTCAGAAACACGTCTCTGTCCATGTGAGGGCGCTCACGGGTGAGTGCAGAATGGATGGGAGTCCAATTTTTTGTCAAGTAATTTGAATACTGTTTTCAAAAGGGGGTGCTAAAAAAATACACTCAGCTGAATATTGGATTTTTTAAGTTCACCTATCTGTTCTAAAAAGCCGTTCAAAAAGTGTGATGACGTCACACATTTCATATCGCGAGAGGTGGTGCTTTACGGCAATTTCCAGAGCCCATCAGAGAATGTCTAATATAGAAATAAACCACCACACAGCCTAGTTGTTATTACTTATTGTTCTGTCCTCCACTTGTTTGTTTGTTTTTTGTTCAGTTCAGAATAAAGAAGTTCTTTTTCTTAATGTTTTGATGCCTTTTCCCCCCTCTGAACTATGAATAAACTTGCCGCGTTGCAAGGTTTTTATTAAGATAAGATAAGATAAGATAAGATACTCCTTTATTAGTCCCACAGTGGGGAAATTTCCGGCATTACAGCAGCAAAGTGGATAGCAAGGTAAGAGACATAATAATAAATATCAACAAG
>OMLB01015661.1:0-19363 GCA_900302555.1 Myripristis jacobus | reverse complement strand
CCCCTCCCACCCTGTCTAGTGGGCCTCTCGTCAGTCAGAGCTGAGCCTTACAACCATGTCAACCGGTAAGACAGACGTGCCCGTCACATGGACAGACACTCCAAAGAACATCCTCGGCATTGGATGTTGTGTGTGGAGCAAGGAGCAGGCGATGTAGAATAAGCGACCTGTACAAGAGATGCCCTCGATTGTTAATTCGATGCGGTCAAAAGGCGTTTACACGACAGCTTATTCATCAGCAACATTTACAGTCACATTTTTCCTGTGTTTTGCCATTATCTGTTTGGTGAACCGGAACAATTTCTGCTCTAAAGCAAGGCGTTTTATCGACTTAATGCTTAAAAATAGTCTCATGTTTTTCAGTCACGTTAGCACTCCTGAGTTTAAAAATACCTTCACTGCAAGATAAGGGGTTCCCATGCACTTCATAGCATACTCTAGTGTACAAATACATTATTTCGAGCCTTGTAGTTGACTTTCTCCTATTTTGAACAAGTGTGCAATATTATTATGGCGTCTTTCATTCTTGTAAAAACTTTTTTTTCGTCTTTAAAGACCTTCGCTAAGTGAGGAATAAGTTTGCTGATGTGGTACAGATGCTGCATCAATAAATAACAAATGAATGGCAATGCAAGTAACACAAAGAATACAACATCACACAGTGCTGAGGGAGGGGAAGTCTAATCAAATTCATGAAGAACGTTTTGCAGAGTCATAATAAAACACTTGAACACCGAGCTTCCAATTATAGTTTGGCTGTCGTTATGTCAGATGTTTAAAATAAATGCAGAAGAACCCCCGATGGAGTTTATGCAACACTAGGAAGAAATCAGAAGCCCCTCACCTTACAGGCTGGGTGCTTTTCAACTTGACTGTGTTAACTTGCCTTGATAACCCTTAACAGTTTTCAAGCATTATGTCAGCTGTCTAAGGCGGCTCTACAAACAAATCCTTCTGGAACCGATACTATCCTTATGAGTTCTCCGACAGAGAGCAGTCCTGTAGTTAGAGAGGCTTTGTGCTGTCTGTGTGCTGGAATCTCCAAATATACCCTCGCTAGACCTCACTTTGAATTTCACCCTAAATACAGGGAATTTTCTGTTAAGATGTGAAGTGTCGGAAATGCAGGGCTAGCGAGTTGATTTGTAGAGCACTTTTTTTTTCTTTTTTTTTTTCAATTTGCATATCATTTACTGCATCTCCCTTTGTTGACACCCCAGGGCCTGAGAAGAGATTTTGATCTTAATAGGAAGAGTAGGGTGGTATGACTGAAGATCCCATCCTCCTTATACTCAGCGGGAAAAACATTAGAGCTCTGCCTAGATAGCGAGACCAGCTTCAGTTGGGTTCAGGTTCACAGGAGTCCTGGTGGGTTTAAAGAGGCCCAAGGTGATCATCAGAGCCCAAAGCTTGGTACTGTAAGGGGTCACGCTCAGATCAAGACACTGAGGATTCACTCATTACACGTCTTGCCTCCACACTTGACCTAAATATTTGCAGAGGTCTATTTTTATTTGCATTATTTTATCATGTAGCATATTTCTGTGAAAGCCTCATTTATGTAATTAAAGTGTGTGCGGGTGAAATTTAAGATCATAGATGGTTGTAAAGAAGCGTCTATACTTGTTGTTATTTGACAATGCTGTGGTTTTAACTCATAAGAGTGTTTTGTGTTCTTCTGAACACCAAACATGGTTGTCTATAGTCAATGTGGAGTGTTTGAAATGTTGCACATGACCTAGGAGAACAAAGCCTCCACTTTCTTTGACTGTAACCCTGCAAAACACTGCAAATCAAGCCTTATATAATGGCATTTGAAAACATTGTCTATCTGAAAACTGAAAATGATTTTATGTCATCGTCAGTCAGTCAAACTGTCTGTGAATCATGCACTTGTTTTTGCTTTGGTTTCTATTAGTTGTGGACACCTATTGATTTATAAATCTCTCACAGAAAAAAAAAATGAGTTTGTAGAAATATGTCAAACCGGCTCATATAATTAGAATGCATAAATAACAAAATCCCACTCATGTATAGATGCTGTCCGTTTTATTTGTCATATTTAACACTGTACAAATAGGACATCGATTCAGAATGGCAGGACTGCAAGAATAAAACCCCAGACCATTGGCAGCGTGATAATGTAGTGTCGCGGTTAGTTCAAAAGCATTTCACCTCCGGTTGTAGCCATAGATCCTGCAGTAATTAGAATACTCGTTGTGCATTACTCCCTTGCTGGGATAGTTGGTTCCTCTGAAGAGCAGTCTGAAATAGGTCACCCCAGCACCCTGTAGTGCGTCTTAAAAGTACACTGAATCAATTAAGTGTGATCATGCTCCCTTGATTATTTTGGCCCTGTTTTACCATGGAGAGGAATTTCAAATAGGCTCTCTAGTTTGAATAACAAGGTTGGACTGTGGTGACATATGGTGCCAGAGTGGGTGTTTCTTTCCCTGTTTTTCTCTGCCAAATTAACTCCCTGGCTGATTGCCTGCTTTAGCATATGAGAGGAGGTGAGCGGAGGTGTATATGTAATTGCCTTGGTTAGCTGATTATGTGTAGTAATGGCAAATGTTATGAAATACTGTCATCACTCTTGCAAAATATGCTCTGACCTAATGAACTGAAGCGTCTGCGTGAGCTTGCCAGTCAAACTGTGGCTTTACCTCGCAGGACACCGAGGCACAAAGACGGTGTCAAGTCAACATTAGAGGCCTGACACCTGTGTTTTCTTTAATACCTCTTCGTAAATCCAGCTCCCTCTTGTTTTCCCTCATTAAATCTGACTACATCTGGTGTGAGAGAGGACTCCTTTAATGTGGTTAGCGTTACTGCTGGTGTTATTCTTGCCATTTTAGCTATTTGCTCCATCCACCGCGCTTTCATTAACGCTACACCCATGGCAGCCTGAAACATTCTTATCCAAAGTTTTAAACCACCTTTATGATATCGCTCGAGCTGCAGCCTTAACAAATGATGAAAAGCTTTTATTTTCTACAGACGCGTACTTACCTTTTCACCTAATAGTGATGTCTCACTTCAAAGAGAGAACACGATTAGGCCAACATTGTCCCGTTTCTATATCCTTTGAGTTCAAAGGGAGAGTTTGAATACCACTGTTTCATGAGCAGCCTTTTCAAACTCACTGTTTTAATGCAGTTTATGTACTTTTTGATATCCAGATGTTTAAGTCTCAGATTTTCACCACACTAAAATGAAATCAGACATTATTATGATAGCACACCATAGCTACTCCTTAAGTAAAGGGATTAATGCCAAGTCATAATTTGCAATAGTTTGTCCCTCAACGTCCCACAAACTTGATGGTGTATGTGAATGTGGATGGGACAGGAAAAAAAAGCCTAAAACATCTACAACCTGAGCATTGTGACGCTCTTAGCCGGCTAATGATTGATGCCAAAGAAAAGGACATGCATGAGTATCAACCAGATGTCAGATGTGTTCAGGGCTCTGAGCAAAAGAACATTCCCTAAAGACTGCATTAATAAAGAAACTGGTTGAGCAGGGTAGAGAGAGACGGAGAGAGTAAGAGGCATAGAGGAAGAAGGAGATAAAAGAGTCTGTTGAGTACATACATCAAAGGTCTCTTAATGACAAGGGATGCCATTAGGGTTACAGTGGCTTTTGTTTCAGCTTCCTCACACCTGCAATTTGTTGAGGGGCGTTCTATGCACTGTTGAGTTGTTCACATTTGCATGAATATAAAATGCATGCATGAGGGGATAGAGTTTCCTCCCTCTAATGTTGGTAGTGACCAAATGTTTTGCTCCAAATTACAGCTCCCTTTCAATTGCAAAAGAAGGCACACAGCCATTCAGTTGCTTACCCGTGTTAAGAGGGATAAGGCTAGCAAAAGGCTTATGTAGAACAATAGAAACAGTATGGAAAAGCTGTTATCCTGTATGCCATGAAATTTGTTTACTTAAAACTTTTTTGGTGCCTCCGGTGCTGGAATGGGATTTGACAAATCAGAGCGTGAAATTGTGATTAGCCTCTCTCAGTTTGTAGACTGAGTGGGGCACTAGCAGACTTGGCATGGCCAAAGGTGTAACCTGTTTTGTTTTGCCTCGGCACTGCTTTCCCAGATGGTGGGACCAGCTGCCATTGAATAAACGCTGGACGAGTAACAGTGTGAGAATTACCACGGCCTTGTTTCAGTTTGAGGTGCATAACGGAAAGCTTGTCTTTTTGCCACTGCCAGGAGGAACAGGAACATATCACCTGGTGTTCCACAAAATGACCTTTTAATTGAGGTCAGAATAAAATTGTGTCCATGGCACAACTGTTTTCAAAGCCGCCCATCAGGTCTGAAATTTCTCTTATTTGTGTGTGTGTGTGTCACCTCTGACCGGCATATCACAGCGCGTTACTGTTGTCTTTACATAGCCTCTGAGATGCACCAGGCTAATCCTACCTGATGCAGGCAGGATTTTAGTGTCTTGTTCAAGGACTGTGAGGCAGGGCTTGTCACTGACTGTCAGCAGCATCAAACCAGCAACCTCCTAGTTTGGTTTCTTTCCCTCTAAAGGCATATTTTGTAGTTCTGCGTTAAAATGACGCTGGTGCTACGCAGTAAGTGTCTGTGGCTGTGGTAGGTGTGGGTGGGTGTAGACGCTGCTGCTGCGTTAGCTTACGCGCACCTCTCCAAAAGTGTAAATGCGGGTAGGGCAAAGCTCGACTGCTGGAACTATGATTTGTCTGCTTTGTAGCGACGACAACGTGGAGCCGACTGAACAGAGACGAGCTGCAGTGGCTCACAAATACGTTCATTTCCACAACACCTCATCCCCAGATATTGAAGATTTTCAGATGTCACTAAATTACTAAATTAATGGCAAGAAAAATATACCAAAACCTCTCTGAATTTATAAAGCTATACAAATGTAAACACAACTTCTCATGAAAGCAATACAAGCATAACCCTGCAATTTAGCATTTTGGCAGTCTATGTGCAGAGCCACCAACATAAAACTATAAATGCCCACACTGCTGTAAACAGGGGTGTAGCCATGGCAAAACGTTTGACACAACCACCAGCCTTCAGTCCCCCTACCATTTGACCCTAGTCACTATGTGAAAGGCTCTTGACAGTTTTGAATAGAAAACATTAAAAAAAGGTAATCTCGCTGTTGTTTACAGGTGATGATATCTACTCTTTCAGCTTGAAGCACATGGATACTTTCACACATGCTTAAAGACTGATAGAGGTGCTTTTGTCCATGGCGTCTCAGTATGATTATTGGATACGATGGCTTTCTATTATCGTTTTTCCTGGGAGAGCACTGCAGGCGGAAACCCTGCAAATTGTTGCAAAGGGGAGAATTTCCCTCTTAAAGGCTGGATTAACGCACCCAGGGTGGGCTGAGAGAAGGTAAAATGACCTGTCCCGCCTTATGTGACCCCGGGCCAGCCAGCACATTGCCAAGACTTTGCTCTTTGCTCTTGAATATGCAGACATCCCCTGCTTCATAGGCTGGAAGAGAGAAAAAAAAAAAGAGTTGTATCATATTGCAGGGAAAATTAGTGAGACCAAAGTTGGAGTTTCTCTGTGTTGGGGGCTGCGAACAATGGCAGCTTTCTGTCAGACAGCAACTTCAAAGGTCTGCTGAGTGACTGCTCTGAGTTATACTTTGTTGTAGATCACTGAGGAAATTCACAGATGTTTTCTCATACGAGACACCATTATAGCGGCTCAAGTACCCAGTAGCCTCGAGCGTCTCTCCCTCCCTCTCTCCCTCTCTCTCTCTCTCTCTCTCTCGCTCTCTTTCTCTCTCTCTCGCGCTCTCTCTCGCTCTCTTTTTCTCACATACACACTCGCTCTCACTCTCAAGCTCACACATGCACCCCTCACCCGCCCGCCACCCCAAGTCTCTGATATCTCTTGTATGAGACAGATGTGGAACCTGTTTTCTCTCCAACTGTCCAGAGAATATGGAAAGTTAAAAAGGGTTCATGCAGTGGCGTTGCCCCCGAACTCCATCAAATCTACACTTCTTCACTGTCAGTTCTCCCAAACTTTTCAAGATCATGTGCAACTCCACTTTCTCCCTGTGCATTTTTTGGATGAATGATTGCCAATGAATTGTGAATGATTCCAAATTAAAAGAGGTGAAATTGAACATTGATAATGGAAAAGTATTTTGAGTGTGCTGCATAATTGGAGGACAGTGTCAATGTTTTTTTGTTTTTTCTCTTCTCTCTTTCCTCTCTGCAGATTGCCTTCTTCATCTTTGAACTGGACTTCAACCAAAACAAATCATATCTTAACATCACACTTGCAATGCATTGTACATTTTATTTATTTCTAATAAATTGCTATTTTATATGAGTAAAATAAATATGTTCAAACTACAGCGTTTTGATTAATAATGTATTTTGTTTGAGTAAATTTGTGTTCACTGTTAATGAATGGTCCTTTTTATAATATCTGTAATCTAAAAACATGAAAAGTATGACCACGGTGGTGTGATGGTAGTCATCATGGGCCAAATCTTTGATTTTTGCTTGCAACATACCAATTAGTCTCTGTATAAAAGATTCACTTTACCTCTGATCCTTTTTTACATAGATCTGAGCGAAATATGGTGTTAAATTTCAACGATCTAAACAACATTTAAAAAGACTTCATCATTTTCAACGCACTTATATATCATGTGTGGGACGTTACACATTTGTATCATTTTCCAACCCAACATAATGGTTAATTGTGTCAACATTTCCTATGATGTACACAGGTTTTGTTGAAAAGTCATATAAATGTGAGCAGGGACAGTCTAGTAACACACGCCCTTTCCAGGAGTGGAAAAATTTTTTTCCTCAAGTCACCTTCATAAGATTGTCAGCTGCCTGTTGCACTTTGACAAATTGCTGCTTTATGTTTTTAAACTCAAGAAATGGCGGTTTCTGATCAAAACAGTTGTATGAGATGAGAATGCAGACCACAGATATTGACTTATATCTGCTTTTGTGCACCATCCTTTGCTTTCAGATGACAGGATATGTTGGATCAGTTCAGCTAGTAATATTTCTTACGCCTTATTTACAACAGCCGCTTGAGTTTTTGTAACCTATAAACACACGTACAAGACTATTGGTATTTTCATTGTAGATACTCCGCTAATCTGTAAATGCAGCTAAATCCGTTTCTGTCCATGTTAATGGTATTGCAGCTGTATGATGGAATGTCCTCATTGTACTGTGGTAAAGTATGAAATGCACGGATGGTACTGCCTGATTCAGTGTTCAGGCCCTTGGGTGTACCAGCAGAAAACTATTGCAGTGGGGTTCCTCCAAGTTAATTTTCCCATCAAATGCCCCAGGAAAATTTCCTTTAGCTATACCACTGCTAAGGTGGCCTTGTAAAACTTGAGGTATGGTAATACGAAGGCAAAGGTTTGGGGCAAGTAAATTACCTCAGGGCCTGGACATTGTGTCAGGCACATAGCCATGAATTTCCTCCAAACTATATCAAAGTCGTGTGCAGCCAAATCCATCCCATAGCTGAAGCCCCATTGAGAGGCATTAAAATGTAAGAAGTTGCATTTAAGGCTGAACAGAGTGTCTCAAAGAAAGATACCCATAGTTTGGTAATGCTGATGGGTCACAAAATTCACATAGTTGTTATATATGGGAGAATGTGGACAAAACTGACCTTTCATAGCATGGCAACTGACAGGTAATGCTCATTTATGCTAAAATCCTCCCTCAGTCCGAATTAATGTATGCATTTCTTATGACTGTACAGAGTTTGTCGAGACTTAAGAACATTAAACTTTCTTTTCCAAACCTGTATAAACCAGGAAATAAATGTTTTAATCTGTTCTGTTATTAAAAGAGAAAAACCTGCAGCTGCTCCACAGACAGTGATTTGGGGTTGAGCTAATTACATAGTATCATAAAATGTTTGTTTCTGCACTTACAGCCAGTTGTTATTTCACTGTAATGCTACAAGGTCTGAAACAGAAACCATGCCTCTTAACTCACCTTCACTAATGTCACCATGTCCCATGTTTTGTTTTGGGGTCTCTTTTGAATCAGACTTAATTATGTTCACAAATAACTGTTAAACAGTGTAGGATCACAGGAAAATTATCTGCTTTAGAGTGGATTCACCCTTTAATTTACACAAACAGTTGTTTCAGTAGACATAAGTGTGGGCAGTTGACAATATTTGATATTTCTCTGACATTTAAACCCGCAATTAAAAACACACAACACAATAACTGAGAGCACTCTGCAGCACATCTGGTCAGAAAAACAAGCTTTTTGAGTGTACCGCAAAAATGACTGATCCCACTTTTCACTTTTTTTTAACCACTAAATAAACTGTAGAAAGTTATATGCTATCAACTTTTTGTTGATAACAACAGGCTTACTGAGCTGACAACATACTGCAGTTTTATAATTTCATCTCCTCACCTATTCTAATCTTTGTATCACCATGCTTTTATACCAACACTAATAAAGTGTAATTCACAGAAAAACGCTGGGTCAAATGGGTCTTGATTATCCTAAATTGGCATGCATAAACTCGGAGGATGCAACATGACCTCTTCTATGCATTTTGCAACTCACACTCATCTCTTTTACTGCAGAATTATCGTATGAGTGCACATAGTAAAAAAGCAGTTGAAGGGCAACTAGTTCTGCCCAGGGTTTAGATCAGTGATCCCCATGTCTGTCTCTACCCAGATGCAAATACTAGTTTCGCTCATCACCCACCTCTGCCATAACTTGGTGTAAACAAGGTTAATCTCCACTAGTTTTATATCTGACAGCAGTGTGATTACACCACTCCTGTAGCCAAGTGTTTGTAGTTTAACATGGCTCCAGTGCAGCCCAGCAGGACTCCCCCTTTCCCTCATGACTGTGTGTAGAGCCGTGGGAGAGGACTGAGAACATTAATCCCTTCAAAGGAACAGATCTAATTCAAAATCTGCCGCTCTAAACTAGTTGAGAGGACAGTGATTGTTTCTGCAGGGAAGCCAGATAAAGATCACAGCATTGATATAGAAAACTACAACTTCCAGTGCTACAGCTGAAGTTGACTGCTCTGCCACAAAAGTTTTGAAATTATCTTTAAAGGACTATAGTCTTCTTTGCCTTAATTAAAATTGTGTGCTCTGAGAGAAAAAGCACATCTTAGGATAACTTAGGATAACTAATGCCAATTTAACCTTATTGTTAACATTTTTCATGCATAACACCTATGCTTTATTTGCATGATGCAGTGAATGGGCTCCTTGATTTTTTTTTTTTCTCAGCTTGTAGATGGGCAGTCTTTCCTCCCACAAGTATTGATCGAGCAAGTTTTTAAAGAAACATAATAAAGACATCACCCGTTTCAAGTGTTGCTTTTAGCACCTGAATCAAAGCAGGGCTATTCAGAGCTCTTGCATGTGTCATGTTAAGTAGTATGGCAAACTTAAATTAGCCACTGGGAGTTGCTCTCCTGCCTTTCAAGCTCGTCAGAGGGGAAATTTTGATGCTCAACAAAGGGAGGGGAAAAAAATCTATAAATTTTGAGTAGCTTAAGAGTCTGATAAAAAAACGACTGAGCGGAGGAGAGAAAGTATTTAAATAATTTAGTAAGGGCATAATTAAGTGTTTAATGTAGTGTTGCAGTTCAAAGACACAACAAAGAAATTAAATTCAAATGACAAATGTAAAAAAAAAAAAAAAAAAAAACGCCAATTCTTCAGAGATGAGAACTTTGTGTTGAGTCACTAGATTTGGTCTCTTTCCTCTATCAAACAGCCAGGCAGTGTGCTTGGAGATCTCCAGAGATAACAATGTCACATTGTCACATAGGGTTCTGCTACAAATCCTAATTACAAAAAGAGGATCAGATGACTACAGCATCCAATACCGGGGTCTCCAGGCGGCATGGGGGTCTTTGATCAAGAAAATCCAATTATTTGTGTATATACATTTCCCACATAGTGATTACTTCATTAATTGTCCCGCCTTTATCTCCTCCCTTCCCATCCCCCCTAATAATCAGCTCTTTTATCCAGACCAACAAACACACCATAGGAGCTTTGTGGATTCAAAGGATTTGCTTTCCCCTCTCAAAGAGCCGCTATTCTTTGATGATTGGGCAGCGGCAAACTTCAAAGTAATAAATCTTATTTCTGACTGGCTGGCGGCCCACCAAAGTCCTTATCAAATTCTAAGAAGTGATCCCTCACTCTTCAGATAGTCCAAGGATATCTCGGGGAGAGGAAGCACTGAGAGTGAAGACCTGCACGACAAGATATTTTACTGCGAATACACATATTTATCTCAATTAGGTTTATTTTTGTATCGTTATTATTATTTTGTATTTGCTTCCACCGAGAGGGAGGAGGACGTTTACCATGGCAGCAGTGGCTGTACTGCGGAATGAAACACTCCAGGCTTTTCTTCAGGTTTGTCCCAAAGTTTTTGTTTACTTTGACGACTTTTTCACTTGTAAACTCGCTCATCTGACTTGATTTACCTTTTAGAGGCTTGGGATTTTTACATGGTGGCCACTTTCTCTGCAATCTAACGAAAGTGGCTGCCTTATTACGTTGATCTTTCAAAGTCATAATATGCCTGCTGTTTAATTACGGTGCTTGTCCGCCTGTTTATGACTGTAACTGGGGTGGACGGCAACTTTTACGTCAGATTATCCCGATTCGGGTTATTCTGCAGAATCGATTTGATGCAATGGGGATTCAACTCATAACGATGCAAACTTTAATTTGGCTGAATTAGGGGGACAGTAAAGGCGCTGGTTTATGGCAGTGTATCATAATCGTGCAAATGTTTGTCTCGGTTATTCAGGATCGCACTCCAAACTCTTCTCCAGAGAACTGCAAGCACTCCCCGCTGGCTCTCCTGGCAGCCACTTGTAACAGGATCGGGCACCACCACGGATCAAACCCGGCAGATTTCCTCCAGGTCCCTTACGACCCGACTCTGAGCTCTCCTTCGCGTTTGTTTCACCCGTGGAGTAACGAGGGGAACCCTCAAACCACGCTGCCCAGCAACTCTACTTTCGGACTATCCTCCAAGCCCCAGCTCTCTGCGCACATCCAGAGCTCCTTCAGCTCCCACCACGAACTGCCCCTCACCCCTCCGGCGGACCCCTCGTATCCATATGACTTCTCCCCTGTAAAGATGTTACCTTGCTCCATGCAGTCTCTGCAGTCCACCTGCCCTCCCACATACGTCCCCGCTGTTACTTACGCAGCCCCAACTCCCATTCCGCCTGCAATGCCAAGTTTCGTTACGGGACCCTCCGGCCTTGTGCACCAACAGCAGAGACAGTTGTCCCCAAACCCTGGAGAGGATATTCCGTGGTGGAGCCTCCAGCAGGGGAACCACGTAAGCCACCCTTCATCTCTTGGCCCCCATCGCTTCCAGCTGCAGAGGGGCTTGGTGCTGGGACATACGGACTTTGCGCAATATCAGACCCAAATCGCCGCTCTGCTGCACACCAAGTCCCCTCTCGCTACGGCCCGGCGCTGCAGGAGGTGCAGGTGTCCGAACTGCCAGTCGTCCACCTCAAACGACGAGCCTGGCAAGAAAAAACAGCACATCTGTCACATACCCGGCTGCGGGAAAGTTTATGGCAAAACTTCTCACCTCAAAGCGCACCTGAGGTGGCACTCGGGAGAGCGGCCGTTTGTGTGTAACTGGCTGTTCTGTGGCAAGAGTTTCACCAGGTCGGACGAGCTGCAGAGACACCTGAGGACTCACACGGGGGAGAAACGTTTTGTTTGCCCGGACTGCTGCAAGAGGTTCATGAGGAGTGACCACTTGGCAAAACACGTCAAAACTCACCAGAACAAAAAAAGCAAGTGCCACGACAAGACACTTGATCATGTCAAAAGGGAGGACACGAGGAGTATGTTGTAACCCACTTTAGAGTCAGTCAGATTAGAAGTCACTATAGTGCAATACACATTAGTTCAAGTACAAAGTGAGCTGCATTATTACCTACTAGGATATTTTGTTTATTCTGTTGGCTGATTTCTTACATACTGACAATAGTTTCTAACATTGCTGGTCTGTGTAGCACATTTTTGTATATATGAAGTTTCATAAGTTAATTTGGGGATCATGGAGAACCTATTTAGCCCATGAGTTTGAATTCACTGTCTATATCATATCAAGGAAGACAAGTTTTCAACTTGTGTTTTGATCATTGTCTTCGGTGGAAGATTTCACTCTCTTGTAAATTATATTTAATAGCTTTTGTTGAATGAAAGTGTCCGTTTTTGCTCCATATGGGGTGTTTTTAGCATGCTCTTGAAAAGATATGCTATTGTTGAAATGACCCAAATACTGTGTGAGAATAAAGAATATAACATTTTCCTCATCTCAGAATAATTCATTCAATCCCGCTCAGCAGAGTGGCTGATGAGACAGGCAGTTGCTGTATCTGTTAAGTGACTGATTAGATATTATATGTGTGTGTCTCATGAGAGCTTCCACTCAGAGGCACTGCTCACTTTTGAACTCCTGACTAGGCTGCATTTTGTTCAGAGGAATCTCAATAACAGGTCAAAGTTTAAGAGCTGTAAATCCCAGCGGTTGGGTGGGAATTTCCAATTTTGCTTAGGAAAATCTGAAATCAAGTGATCTGTGGACTTAATGCTAATGCTTGCAGTTAAAAGTGTGAATAATACTAGTATAATAATTCATGCATTTGCCATTGTTGGCCATTATTTTGGTTATAATGAAAATGAAGAGGATGACTGAATTAAGTGGTTGGATTTTTATTTTTATTTTTTAAATCTATTTTTGTTGGCCTATAGTTCACCACAGGTGTTGTTGAGTAATATAAAATGAAATGCAAACAAAATTGTATAACCATCATAATCAAGTCAACATGATGTGCATGACACAAGTTGCGCTGACTTGGATCAAACTGTGTTTGGCAATGTTTCCAGAATTGACCGGGAAATATAATATGCACATGTGTTGTAAAAATGTAAAAAAAACAATGTTAAACATATGAATGAGTAGTAAAAAAAAAAAAAAAAAAGTAATAATCTGAAGCAGAACAGAGATTCCTCCCCTCTGGTAACTACAGCGCTCCATAGAACCAGTAAACAGCTGTAAAGCCATACAGGTGATATCAGTATCACACTAATTCAATCGGTTTAGATTTGCCATTTCAGTGCAAAACTATTTGGGATTATGGCTTTTAAATTTTTTTTTACCAATGAGAGTATAGTGAAATTTTGGTCCATAATATTGTGCATGTAGTTGCTTGGACAATATCAGACAAACACATTTTCTTCAGTGTCTATGTTCATTTTTCTGCCTGTAAAATCAACAGTAGGATTGTACTAATTTGGTGTAATGCGTCCTAATAGTGGTCCTCCACCTGCTCTGTGCCATGGTGCTGGAATCACAGATTTACTTGCCACATATTGCATTTACCCTGGAGGAATTTTCCGGTGGCACCCCTAGGTTCAGAGGGGACCCATTACCAGAGTAACACTTTGCCTTTTAGCTTGAATATCGCTGGGTTCGTGTTGCACCATGTGACATGGAGGATGTACACCAAGCTACTTGTCTTCTTACCTTTCTTACTCAGTATGAGACTCTTACTGCGTTATTGGACAGTCGACAGCAGGCCAGTCTTATTCAACCAAACAAAATGGCAAAAAAAAAAAAATTCACATCAACAGGCTGGGTGAAAACTACAACTGTCAGGAGGGAGGGCTGCACACTTTAGACACCCATCATTCACTGTCGACCAGCTCCACAAGAGAAGCTTTGGGTTAAGTGCCTTGCTCAAAGGCTCAGTTTCCTGCTGCTTGCTAAAGTAGGGGGAATTTTCCATGTTGACCTCCTCTGCCCACTTATTCCCATGTGGACTAGGGATTTGAAGTGTCGACCTTCTGAGCCAAAAAAAAAAAACAAGAAAAAAAGAAAGCTTGATTCTCTAACCTTGAGGCTGTTGCTCCCCTGTAACTCATCCTCACAAAGAGGTGATGATCCCTTTAGCAAATAACTGATATGAATGGGAATAATGCAGTAAGTGGCATCACTGGCTACCAGGGATCTCAGTGATGCCTTGTCTTTATTGCACTCTGCAAGTGTGGGATCACTGAAAAATGCCAGCAGGAACACAGCAACTGCTGCTATGCACTGGAGTTTTGGAAATGTTAGGTTTCTGCCTCAAGAGCGCCCCCTTTTGTAAGTTGCATCAGTGGTGGACAAGTATTGCAAGAATTGTCACTGATTATGGTAAATGAAATGAAATCAGTGGCTTTTATAGGTAGTTTGATCATATTTACAGTTAAGTGGACCCTTTTCAGTTTGTTTTTTTACATATTTTATGCATGTTATGATGCCGTCCTGGAAGGAATAATCAACAAAACCAGGATGTTCAAGTCCGTTTGTATTACCAGACCTTGGTCACACAGTGAAAACAATTATTGCAGTTTGTTTTAATTGTTTTGGAAGTAGAAGACTAGGATTTGCCACAGGGAATGATACAGCTCCCGCCAGAAAGTTCAGTTTATTTTTTGTAATTGATGGCTTATTTGAGACTACAGTGTGCCTGTATTGTCCTGGTGCTGCAGAGCCAACCCATGTTACCTGGTAAGTTAAAACAAACACTTATTTAAAATACAAAGGATATGTAGGATATATATATATAGGATATTAGGAAATATCAGCCACAGTTTTATGCTCAATTTGTTTGCTGTATAGTTTGACACAGGTGGTGTATTTATAGGCCTTTACTGTATGCATGGAGTGATCCACATGCACTTGGAAACGTATGCGTAGGAGATGCTACATCCTCCTTTTATGAAACCTAAGTTTGGACCGAATGCCCTTTATAGTCCAAAAGATTTTGGCAAGTGAGGCTGAGAGTTGCATCCACTTTCACCAAATCCCAAGAGTGAACAGCCTGCCTGAATAGTGCTGTACGTTCACCACAAAAAGGAGAGGTATAAGGGAGAGGCCCATAGAATGAGATGTAACCATTTGAACTGTAAAGTCCTTATCCAAATTTCATGATCCTATTATAAAAATGACTTTGTGGATGGATGTGTTTAAAGCGTCCAGAGTGGCTCCTTACAAAGGCATTGTTCGCCGCTGCTTTGGCTTCAGTGTTCAAGATAGAGTCCCTATTCTTCAAGACTGTAGGAGGCCATAATGCTCAACTCCACATAAAAAGGATATTATATGTTGGCTTAAGTTTACTTTCCAAAAACGAATGGAAGATTTAAGAACTTTCATATTTCATATTGCTAATACTTGTCCATATAAAATCACATCATAATATTATTGTGATTAAAAATGATATCAAAGCTCTCTACCGTCCTACAGTGAAAGGAAATGTATGCCCTGGTATCTACGTCAACTGAGGCGCTACTGCAGAGACTCTAATTCCTAATTACCTTACCTTTAATTTTAAGTTCAAGCGTAGTTATTTTATTTTGATTTAAAACATATAGCTGTAGGAAATAAATAGGACGATGCTTGTATTGTATCGATAAAACAGTGAATGCTGCACTTTGCCACACTGCACTAATGGTCAAAATGAATACTAAAAGGAGAATATAGGAACAAATTAGAAATCCTTTAACTTAAAATGTTCTGTAACCTTTGCACTGTTTGGAAACTATATTGAAAACAGAGCTCTAGATCTATAGATGCGACATTAAATGAATGACTGTGGGGATAAAGTGCAGTTCAGTCCGCCAAACTCTGACACCAGACGTGATCAGCACCGGGTTCGCAATTGCTGTTCAAAATAAAATGACTGACAAACTGAGGCATGAATCAAATCCCCCACTGCCACCACATCTGCTGCGGTCTGTGGAGAACACTGAGGTTGGAGCAAGCATTTCGTTTGGCAGCGGGGGGATGTGACAGCAGTTTGTTAAAATAATAACATATCTGGTAGATCAAACTGCACTGATTGAGAAGCATCTTTGTCCAACTTGGGTGTGCCACTGCGCCTTTAAGTAAGCTGTGATATGTAAAGTGCCACATTTAAATCAGACTCTCTCCCATGTGGAAGCTCAAACATTAACAATTCAGGGGAAAAGGAGACGCAAATATTTGGGCTTTTCAGGTCTCGGGCTGGGCTAAATCTGCTAAATCAGCAGAACAGACAGGAGGGACGTGTGCTGGAAACGGAGCTGGAAAATTATGAGGAAATTAGAGTGCCATGTCTATATGTCTACAGATGTGACATAACTAAAGGTTTTATTTTGCTGTTCCTGAGTGCAAATCAAACTTAGCACCAGTTTGTCACATGTCACTTAGCCATCGATCAGAAATAATACCTGCGCACCTGGAAACACTTCTCTTTAACCCCTTGCACTCTGATTTCCTTTAAATTTCCCCCTCAAAGTTTAAAAAAAAAAATCCATATTGTTCAGCAATGCCACATGCACATTCTCTATCTATTGGTTGCAATCGTTCATTTAAGCTACATCACACATCACATTACATTAAAGAGGAAATATCTTGATTTTTGTGCATCGTTTTATACGCTTTCCCCTGTAATTCAGCAGGAAATGTTTGGTGTCTTTGGAAACCTTGCTGTCTCCACTAGAATTTTAAATACAGCTCTGTGGGTTTGCACAAACCTCATCTGCACAGCAATGACAAACCCACTGATGGGACCAGCAGCCCCAATTCAGTACAGTCAGCTCCACTTAGAAATACCAACATTTAACTACTGCTGAAAGAGGTTTTGAAATCCATAACTGGCTCAGTTGCTTTCAGCCACAACATTCAGCGGCTTGAGGCCCGGCAGGCGCACAAGTCTCAGTCCTCGCTGGTATGAATGATGCTTTTAACTTTGGTGTCATCATGATAATCAAATCATAAGACCAGTTCTCTTGCTGAGCTCATTCCTGTGGTCGGCACAGCGGGTTTTTTTGGTGGATTGGTGTAACAAAGTTGAATCATGTGCTGCTTATTTGGTTGAAATATTATTTTTTGGCTGTCTCAAAATGGGATAATGGCTGAATTATCACACACCGGGCTTACCTTAGAGGAGGCTTACCTGGATGGGAATGGATAAGGAGATGAACTGTAGCAATACCAACAGAGAGAGCAGCAGAGCGTATGTGCGAGACGTGTGAGATGTGAGAGATTCCCCTCTGTGCGCTGGTGTCTGCAGCTGCATGGGGGTGCCAGGGGTTTGCACGTCTCGCAGGAGAGCAGTTCAAACTCTTAAGACAATGCCAGTCATTCAGTCCAAGACAATAAACTTCATAATGCAGCGTTATCAAGATGACCTCACATCCCATCCTGCCCCAGCTGTAAAACACCACAGTGAGAGAATGCAAAACAAAAGAAAGGAAAAAAAAATCCCTTTTGTTTCTGAATTTATTTCTGCTGCACATCTTTGTCCTGTGGCTCCATAAGCAGGATTTTATCGTTTGTCTTTCCAGGCAGTAAACAAAGACATGGGTCACATTTCCTCACCTCAGATACAGACATCATGATGATTTCTTAGTTCTTTCATCATGTCATTCTCTGTATTATTGCTTTGTGACTGCATACAGAAATTAGGATTTATTTTTCATTGTTTCATAAATCCTCTGATTATAAGTAGCCATTTTGAATCATTTACATTTTTATGAGAAAATTAAAGGTTTTGTGCTTTTGCATATGTTAATTGGCCTTTAAGGGGGGAAAAAAGGGCACTTGGTATTTTAACCGTGATAAATTGTTAAATTGGATTCTAACTTTGACTTGTTATAGCCAGACGTATAAAAGTGTTGTGATAAAGAGGAAATTTCATGCCATTTTGATTAAAATGGAGGCTGTTGAATGAAAACTTACATGTAGGAGTCATTGGAGTCACTCTCATGCTGGGCTCCATATTTTATATATCATTACACAATGATGAAAAGGCCATTAAAATGTGTGTGTGTGTGTGTGTGTGTGTGTGTGTGTGTTGTTTTTTTTGTTTTTTTTGTCATAGCTGATTTCCATCTCTTTATTTGTATTACTTATTTATTTATTTATTTATTTTTACATGTGTTTAGATACAGCTAACCATCATTTACATATCATACAGTGTGTGCAATGTGATTGCTTGAACCAGCTGCTCTCTGAACACATTTTTTATTTCCTGGGCAGCCAGGAAAGGATCCAGCCTTGTTTCCATTCTTTTCTTGACCCTCTGTCAGTGAAAACCTCATTCATAACTTCTGTTGTCAACCTCAAGAGAAAATGAAGAAGGAAAGGCACCCTTTTCTTAAAAAACAAAACAAAAAAAAACAAAGAAAAACACACACACATACACATACACTGAGAATTGGATTATAATAGCCTAGGCTGCACTTCATGGGTTACCATGTCTTTAAAAAAAAAAAAAAAATCATTGTTTTACTGTCAACAGGAGTGTGGTACAGTACAACTATCATAGACAGTTGCCATTGATCATAGCTTTAAGTGCTTTAACAAGATCAAATGGGGCTTTTCATGCAGTGCAGTGTTAGGCCGGTCTATCCTTAATCCTCAGTGCTGAGCTCTGGGTTAACACTTGAACATTGTTAGCACACATCCGCTCTCAGCAGGTAGCGGTGTGCTGCAGGCTGACATTCACAATCCTTGTCTATACATTGATTTGGAATTGGGAATTTGATCAGTCTGTCAGTGTTTCTGTGAACTTATAATCCATCTGTGCCATTTGTGTTTAATTCCTTATATATTTTTTTTCACAAATTGCTGAATTAAATATAGTATTGTTCATTTCAAACTTGTGCAGAAACTTGAAATGCCACAGGACCAGTTGGTCTATAAATCTTGTTGTATAGTTAAAATCAAATTTGTTTATGGATGCCTCTCCAGTCAAAGATGGGCTGAAAAGGATGATTAGTTCAGTGAGGATGATGAAGATGGCAGCGGGATGAGCACCTACAGCTGCAAACTCACAGAAAAACAGGTATTCTGCAAAGTAGATATTTTATAGTGGTTATAGTCACGTGTCACGTCATTACATGCAATGATGATAACTCACACACATACATATCTAGTATATGTTTTATAATCTTACTGTTGACTTTCAATCAGGTCAGTTGGTTCTACTGTACCTCTTTTTCAATTCAGTTTTCAGTTTTGAGCTTTATGGGCCTCAAAGTTCCTGAAACAATGTTGGCAATGCATCTGCATAACATCTCATGCATTCACTCATACATTACATTATATTACAGCATGGCCCCTTTTATGTTTACCAGAATAAGACAATTACAGTAATGCATTTTATTTAGTTTTATATATTTTTTTTATATAGTTTCAGAACTATGGTCAATGAATCTTGAAGGATATTGAATACAATTAGAGTATGAGAAGTATGAGAGTATTCCCTCCCTCATCT
>OMLB01015659.1:0-24558 GCA_900302555.1 Myripristis jacobus | reverse complement strand
ATCTATATATAGATATAGATATATATATATATATCTATATATCTATATCTAGATATAGATATATAGATATATATGTTTAAGCTCTTTTGAGCAAAATTGGATGTATATACAGGTAATATATTTACATTGATGCCTTTCCAGATGACTTAATAGAAGAGGAGGAATTATTTCCTGATGATGCTCTCAGCAACCATACGGACATGGTAGACAATGAGCCAGTGATCAATGAAGCAAAGAGAAAGTTTATAAGGTACTGGTGTCTTTGTAACTTTTTAATAAATTAAAGTTTACTTATTATACGTTGACTTAGAGGGAACATGGACTGATGAATGATGATAAATGATTTTTAAAAAATGATTATTTTTTTACCATTACCAAATAAATACCTTGCTTCAGCTTTTCTCTCTTTTAAATTGTGCCTTTCCAGGCAGATCAGCAGCGTTTCAGCAGATGGAGAGAACCTCAGGAACCGCTCAGTGAGGAAGCACGGCTGCAGCGTGAGGAAGCACCCAGATCCTTCGCCAGAGAAGATGAAAAAGCAGCCCGGGATAGAGAAACTCATCCAGGCAGAAACTGCTGAGAGAGGCAGGGTCGGTCCTCCTTCCTCCATATTCCTTCACTTCTCTTGAAATTTCTCATTTTCATCTTATTATCCTTCAAACCAGACAATTCCTGACTTCAGTTATAATCTCCACATAGGGCTTTAGGATAGATTCACTACAGATCTTGAGAACACAAGTGATCAAAGGACAGTTTCCATCACAGGAATATAGGGGACTTCCTAACTTTGATGTTTATAGCTATGCTGAGATACCTAAGTTTAATTGAGGTTTCTCTTATGAAGGTGAAGGTTATGAAGATGTATGATAAATGTATAAGAAGCAGAAAAAAACTTGACTGCTGTCCTGAATTCTGCTACAAACCGGCTTACACCATCTTCCAGTGTTTGTGAAGCTCATCTGCCTCCTGTTGGTGAATGAATGATATTATATCAGGCTTTAGGTTGAACTGTTAAGGCAATAGTAATTGACTGTGATTAACAGTTTTAGTATGATTTTTAATCGTGAGGATTTGTCTCTTTTTTAGGAAACATTTAATTACGCTTTTTACCTTAAAATATAATTTCACATTTTTGTTGTTTTTCAGCACAGAGTTGATCAAAGTAACAGCAGCTATTGTTTTCAATCTCACAGTCTGACTCAAAGTATCTTCTTACTAACAAGATTCAAATAATTTTCAAACAGTTTTATTAAACATATTGAATAAATTACTATTCAACTACTAGGGCGGTAATTACAGTCGAGACAAACTTGGCACAGAATCTGGACTTGTTTGCTGTCCTGTGATTAAAACCAAATTATTTCCATATCAAAGACGATGACCCACTTTCAGAACCTACAGCAAAATTTTTAGTTTTCCAGTTCCTAATATTGGGCCAAGTCACTTTTTTCATTGCTCCTGTTTTATCCAAAGATGGTCAATGTAAAGTTTTTCTGCCTGCTTTTCTGTCTTCGCTTCCATTTTGGTCACATGCTGTACGCTGGTCACAGACACTGGAACTGCTTCATGTACAGCGCAGTATCTTTAGCCACAAGCCCGCCTCTCCATCAAGCTGCGATCATTTGAACTGACTACACACTTGATCTAGTAATTGTACACTGCCACTCTGCCCTGCTAACAGGTGAAAATGCAGGTGTACCTGGAGTATGCAAAGGCTGTGGGACCCCTGCTGTCGGTGTTTATTTGTTTCCTGTATGGCTGTCAGAATGCCGCAGCCATCGGAGCAAACATCTGGCTCAGCAAATGGACCAATGACGCCACTCGAAATGAGACTCAGAAGAATGTTCATATGAGGGTGGGGGTGTACGCAGCGCTGGGCATTGCACAAGGTAAGAAATCTGCTGTTACTGGCCATTCACACAGGCAGGCATCACAGGTTCAAGTGAGCATAGACGCTGTACATTAACCCTTGGAAAACCAGGACTCCGTGGGTGGGCTTTTATTGTAAAAGTTTTTATTTCCTGCTCTTAAAAAACTTTTTTTTTTTTTTACTTTTTCTTCTTCTTTTTTGGGAGGATTTTTAGGATATTCTTGTATTCCTATATTTTCTCATTTTTTTGCAGTAATTTTCTCATAATTTTATTAATTTATCATTTTTAATCTCTACTCATATCAATTATAAATAGTTTTCATGTATTTTTTTTTTTTTTACCACTTTTTGCCAATTTTCCAGTAATCTTTTATTAGTAGTCTGGTAATTTTTTGCTAATTTTCCGGTAATTTTTTGCTAATTTTCTCATTACCCTTTATCCAGTGTCTCTGAAGGAAATCAAATAAATTTGCTCAGGTTTCAAAGGAGATGCTTGAAATCTGATGTCTATCCAGTATCACTTATTTGATGCTTAAATTTATCATTTTATTATTTATATATATTTTTTGTTTTTGTTGCTCATTTTTGTACTAATGGTCCACCAATTTTTACTCATTTGCTTAACGCCTGTTTTCTCCCCATTTTTTTTGAATGAATAAATTAGCTCAGGTTTCAAAGTGTCTAGTTGTGTTTGTAAGAAATGGTTCTTTTTGAAAGGAGGTGGATAAATAAGTCTTATGGGTAAACTATCACACAAAAGTATCATGCTAAAATGAAATGGCTCTGAAATCCAAGGCACGAACTGTGAGCTTCACCTACACAGATTGGTGTTGCTACATTTGATTGAAAATAACGGCCTTGTACTCACTTTGCAACCTCGAATGTGAACAGTTAAAATGCTTGTGCTTTTATACGTTCACAGGAGGAGATATTGTGGAAGACAGGGAATTCAGCAGTAATAGTTTTAATGTTCTTTAGATGATTGTACCTATGTAGGTGATAATGACTCTGTGTATTCATGGAGAACTGAAGGACAAGCAGTACATCTAATCTTGATGGTAGTTACTATGTACTGCTGTGTTCCACAGTGCTGTAATGCTACTGCATATGATTTATTCATTATGCATCATTTCAGGGTTTTTGTTCTGTTGAATGCATAGAGGTTGTGTATTGAATGCCTAATGTATCGTGTCTCACTGTTTCCTCTTTCAGTGTACGCCTGCTAACACACACTGTAAGCAAGGCCAAGTGCCCTGCGTACTAATACCATTGCATCTTAGCATTCAGGAGAGACGCTGCGTGTGTTTACTGCCTTGTCAGTCCACACTTAGACCTCCCCATCTGTTCTCCTCCCCTCTCCTGCTCTGGTTCACCTCCATCCCAGGTATCCTGGTCATGATCTCTTCCTTCACACTTGCCATGGGCAACATCGGCGCAGCCAGGAAGCTGCACCATAACCTGCTTGAGAACAAGCTGCACACACCCCAGTCTTTCTTTGACACCACACCTATAGGACGTGTGATCAACCGCTTCTCCAAGGACATCTATGTGATAGACGAGGCGCTTCCCTCCACTGTGCTCATGTTCCTGGGCACCCTTTTCGTCTCTGTCTCCACCATGATAGTTATCGTTTCCAGCACACCCATCTTCGCCGTGGTCATAGCGCCCCTGACTTTCATATACATCTTTGTCCAGGTACTGGTTCTGTTATGCGGCTCCAGAAACCCCTGGGGAACACTATCTGCACATGGCAGATAATGCTTCTTGTTCCCCTCTCTTTTTCTCCAAAAATGCAAGTTTGGGGAATGCTCCTGTTCCTGCTCCTGGATGGCATGCTGCATGCTTGTTTATGTAGCAGCTTTCTTTAACCACTCAATTTTGGCTTTTGTTTATCCTTAGCTTTTAATGTTCCTGATGCTGGGCATTTCCTGATATTCTCCTTTCATGTAACTCACTCACTTTACCTTTTCCGCAGCCAGCATATTTCCTGTCCTGCCTGCAGTCTGCTTACACACAACCACACACACACACACACACACACACACACACACACACACACACACACACACACACACACACACACACACATGCAAACATACATGTTGAGCTATATGACCTGGCCCATGTATGCACACACTGTAGTTAATTAGACATCAGTTCAAAATCTGAACTGAGAGCACTGTACTTATTTTAGGAAACCAATCCTCTCTTGACAACAGGAAAGGTGTAGATCTGCTGCTGAATCCCGATGAGCCAGCCTTGTTTGTTCCTCCCAAAACAGGAAAAACACAGAAAGGGAGCTGGTTGCTCAGTCTTTCATGATCTGTAACTGCCCTCTAGTGGTGACCCGCTGGGATTACAACAGAGTATGCTGCCCTTGTCTAACCACTGGGTGCCTGGATTTGTTTCAGGGATTACACAAGTGACGGCTTAGGCACTTGTTAGAGGCAGCTTATGCCAAAGACATGCTGCCAAAGAAACAACATATCCACTAGAGTGTGAAATGTGTTTGCATGTGAGTGAATGATTCATTTTTGATGAGATGTTGTAGAAATGCAACTTAGCTGCAATATACAAGCCGTACACTTGTTGGCCCTCATTTAATCGGAAATAAGCTGGTCAGACCAGCTTACTGTTTCCTTATTGTGATAATTAAAGGAACAGTTCACTCAAAATACAAAATGTATAATCCCACATACCCCTAGTGCAAGCTATCCATCCAGACCAATTTTGTGTGATTTGGCAAGGTTTCCAGTCCGTCTCCCAGCAGGCCAGCACAGCGGGGCTGGATGGGTCTTCTTTTATGGAACTATTTTTTCTGCCAGAAAGAGCACCAACTGTATTATCCACCTTGAACTTGTACTCACTGGGGGCAGATATATATATATATAGTTTGCTGTGTTTTCTGGCAGAAAATAGTTCCCAGCAAACGAGTTACTGTACTGAACCCTGCTCTATATTGCCAATTGATATAACACAATAGTTTCCCAGTTCATGAAAGGTTTTATATTTATTGTTCTTCACACTGGATGTTCTTGTTGCTCTCTCCTGGTAAAGATACTCTGATACACAGGATGTGAGGGGTTTCATAGTCCAAGTCTGTAACCCTAACCCAAAAATACCACAGCAGTGAACATTTAGCACTGAAGATGGAGGTGAAATAAAATTTAAAAAAAGGAATTGTCAACTTCCACCTCAAATTTGGTCCTAAATTCAGTTACAAAAAGCATTCAAAACTTTCTGCATTCGCATTCTGTGTTCGGGATAGAAGACGAGGGCAGAAAGAAAGGGTCGCAGTCCCATTAACACGGATGTTGTTGTGTTGTCGCACTCTCCTTCCCCCAGGTGTGCTGTTGTTGGCTAACTGCCTGCTGTGCCGGGCCTACAGTATGCTGCGGGCGGCCAAGTATATGCACTGCAACATGCTCCAGAGGGTCCTGCGGGCGCCGCAGGCCTTCTTCGAGAGCACCCCCACTGGGCGGGTCCTAAACCGCTTCAGCAAAGACGTGGACACTATAGACTCCCACATCCCAGACAATATTGACATATGGATGCGCACTTTCTGGTACACACTGAATGTGCTGCTCGTATGCTCTGCCCTCACCCCAATGTTCCTCATAGTCATAGCCCCGTTAATGGTGTTCTATTGGTGGGTTCAGGTAAATAGGCAACGAGTCTGCTAACTCATTAATACAGCATGCATGTCTGAGAGTGTTGATGTTGAGTGTGTGTACCGGTAGAGATTGTTGCTCATTGTCGACGCAATGATCACTGCTGTCCTAGTGTTGTAGTGGCAGCGTGGTTTGGTCTCTGCTAGCCTGGTGGTTGTAGCTGGAGCCGTAGTGGGTCAGAGCCTGAGGTTGTAGTTTGTCACAACGGTTGCTCTGGTCGGCAGCACCCACAGTGTTTTTGGAAATACTCATTCCGCTGTCATCAGTGGAATTTTACTTCTACTAACATTTCTCAGAGGCATTGCAACACTATTTGGAGTGTATCAGTGTTGATACTCAACTATCAGGTGACAAAAAGCAGAAGTTCAGCAAAGTGCCTGCTGCCTATTTGTTGTAACCCTAACCCTAACCCTAACTGCAAACTGACCCCATTTTTAAACCTAACCCCAACCCTGACCTGACACTATTACTAGAGCAACCCTCACCCACATACTGAATATCTGTGAACTCGTTTTGCACACCACTGTGAGTATTGCTTGAAACTCAGTAGATTTTTTTTATTGACACACTAAAGTCATTTGATAATCACCTGGGTGTCAGGATTGAACTCATATACAAATAAAATGTGACCAAAAAAAACAAACAGTCTATCCGCACGTGGTTATCTGTGTTACAGTTTAGCCTTGCTCACCCACAAAGATGAGTAGTGCCATGAACATGAGTGAATAAAAAACAGATATCAGTGCTACTTGAATTTATTTATAGTAACCAGAAACATCCATAATCATTCAAGGTTGCCGCTTAATCAAGGAGCGCATGAAAGAGAAAGTAAAAAACACATTTCTGTCTTTTATACGAGCATATTGTGTATGTTTCATTAATACATTCCTTGTGCTTAACCTATTTACAAAAGACCACCAGATAATTTTTCTTCCAGATCCGTTCTGCCTCAGGGAAATGGTAGTAAAACGAAAACTTAAATGTACCTGCTGCTGACTGATTCTGATGTCAGAGTTGGTTACTTTGTGGTCGCTGGAGAGCAGCCGTTCAGGTGCAGTCGCTAGTGGTGATGTGTGTAGTGGCCATAACTGCATTATCATGATTGACTATGATGAGATAAGAATCATTCATTCAGTCAGTGCAACCATTCAAAGATTTTTATTGATTTATTGTTTTATTTTCAGTTAATCTTTGTCACCCATTTTAGTAATTAAGCAGATTTCTAATCATCCACTGCTCATTCTTGTGAAGAATCAGCTTGTAAGCGGCATCATTTAGAAGAACTAACTAACTTTTTTTTTTATTTCATATTTTGATATGGTTTTATGCTTTTGAGTTGAGGTGGTGCAAGATGTCACACTGATTAGTTGGCTGTTTGGGGTGTCAAGCATAAGGTTTGGTTTCATCCATAAACATTTTGATTGTCGGTTCTGATGTGAGTTGCCTAAAAATACCCTGTCTAGTCGCACTCAGCTGAAGAACGCAATCCATTATAGCACAGTAGATTGTTTCAAAGATAATCCCATACCTGGCCTCAAGATGGCATAGTTTGGATGGTGTAGAACTTCCATCTGGCACAGGATTTGCAAATCCATCACTGAGTAGAGCTGATCCAGATGCTGGCGGTTTGGTAAACCAAATTAGTTTTAGTGCAAACACTGGGATTTTTGGGGCTGTGTGGTCACATAATGCTTAAATTAACTGGATCCTCAAATTCCTAACAACAGATTGCCACCGTGAGCCGTACTAACACAAGCTCATGTTAAAACTTCACATGATTCTTTTGGCTTTGTTATGGTATCCTCTCTGCATGTCCTGCCTCTTTGCTGCAACATTTGTCCTTAATTTGGGGGTCAGACCTGGAGCTTCTGCTTGCTTTGCACATGTCCCATTCTGCCTTGATTTGTTTACACACTGTGGTGCTACAGTAGAAAGCCAAACCACTCGCTACAACAATATGATGGCACACAGATACTTATGGAAACTGAAAATATTCAAGCTTGTACTAGATATAAATATATATATGCCATCAAAAAGTAATTGTAATTGTGTTAACAGGGTGTATATTTAATTTTGGTTAAAATGTTTAGGTTGTGTATGTAAAAAAAAAAAAAACACCTGCAGTTTTAAATGAGTTGTAAGATTATCCATGAACAGCATTTTATTCATTGCTCTAATTCTGACAAAATTTACATGCAACAAATAATGTCCCCTATTTGAGCGCTTTTATTGCAATTTCATTCAGCATGTATTTTGAAAAATAACAGAAAATTGCTATTTCTAAGCAACCTTACTACACTTACTGTTTCAAAAACATTACTTTCCTGGAGCTCTCATTTCCAATTTTTTTTCCAGTGTCGTATTGCTCTGAGAGTGAGGACATATACTCTAAATTAAGCATAATTGTATAGCTAATACCTTAAAATATTTTTAAAAACAGAAGAACAACTAATGAATTGCACTGTACAGGCTTACTTGGTTTCTGTTATGCACATGTACAAACAACCCCTCCTTAATCTGCCAACTATCACTGTACTCCGCTTTCTAATTGAGTATGCAGATTAGGACTTAGCATAATGCAATTACATTAATTAGATTAAGGATTTGCATGACCTGTGATCATTTAGCCTTAATCACTTTATTCACATAGCGGTGTAAAAATAGGAGGGTCATTTTGCATGTAGATTGTGTCACTCTCTCTGAAGAGCGTATGTCGCATTAGCTGGCATCATATCAACACTTGAAATTTGATATCAAATGAACACTGCAGGTGTTTTGTGAACACTGGCTTTATTACTCTGCGTGTGTGTGAGTGTGTATGTGTGCCTGCATGCCTGTGCATCCTTAATTCTGTTGCATATCTCAGTATTTGTAATGTGATGTTCAGTTGTAACGCTGTGTTTGTTTTTCTCCCCCTCAACGCCTTTAGAGATTTTATGTTGCCACGTCTCGGCAGCTAAAGCGTCTGGAGTCGGTCAGCCGCTCTCCCATATACTCCCATTTCTCTGAGACCATCACTGGCTGTAGTGTAATCCGAGCCTATAGCAGACACTCTGCCTTTGTTCTGATGAGTGATATGAAAGTGGATGAGAACCAAAAGAGTTACTACCCTGGTATAGTGTCCAACAGGTACGTGTCCTTCTGTTTCCAAAGAACAGCGGCTTTGTTCCAATACTGTCCAAGTGAGCCTGTATCATCTTTTAAGGTCCCTTTCTTACACAGCCACTGGTGTGAGGAGACTATCACTCAGCATTTCACAATGCTGTGCACAATAGAGTTTGGCTTTTAAAGATCAATTCTAATACTTTTGGACATAAAGTGTTGAAAGCTGTTATTCATTGTCAGTATTCAGTAACTTCACATTTTACAATATCATGCCAAAAAAATCCCAAGGGTTTTCCACCATTTAGACCATGGCAGAACCTACTGAATATAGGATAATTATCATAATCACAATCATAATAGTACTCCTGCTTGAGTGGATTCTTCACAGATTGCCACATTAGAATAAGTTCAAGTTAAAGCTGCTCTTATTTAGGCCATTTTGGCAACTCTAGTTGTCTCGTGTAATTGAAGGGACTATGGCTCAGTTGCATGATTTCTGATTTCTGCTGGCTTGTTTTGGATGAAATTTGGGGTCATGATGGATTTTGATACCATGTATCAAAATATATCCAAAAGATATCCAGCATCCAAATGAAAGTAATTGGCCTACCACAGCGCCACCAATAGGACAAAAAAGTCTCCAAGGTTCAAGCAGCAATGTCTAATGCCACATGACACCCAAAAACTCCAAAACAAAAACTGTCACACCCAGGCCAACTTGCACCAGCTCTGTGGGATGTCATGGTCACATTTCACTTGTTTGTAAGTTTTAAGTATAAATCAAGTCCCCTCAGACCAGTGGCTCAGTAAAGAGAAAGAAGTTAAGAATATTACGACTTTAAAGATTAGAGCACAGCCGCTGACAGATGTTTCACTAAACACGCACCCAGCAGCTGCTCACACATTCGTAATTCAACATCAGTTCATTCAGCTGTAGAAAACATGATCTCACGCAGTTAAGCAACATGAGGCTCACTCAACAGAGCTCCCACAACACTTATAAAAGCATGCTATTCACACATTGTTTTACTTATGGGGCAAAAATCCCAACCAGTCCTCTATGATTTTTACAACACTTTCACACTCTACTGATTTATATCGTAAGCCTCCTCAGTTCCTCAGTTCTCCGTCAGCTCTGACTTCTGATATTTGCCCAGCTGATGACGGGGGCCTTGTTGTTGTGTAACCTGAAGATATTTCTGCCGCTGTAATGCTCTGTTGTCCAGGTGGCTCGGGGTGCGCATCGAGTTCATTGGCAACTGCATCGTACTGTTTGCTGCTCTGTTCGCTGTGATCGGGAAGGACAAGCTCAACCCTGGGCTGGTGGGCCTGTCATTGTCCTACGCTCTACAGGTACACCGCACACTTAGTGAATCACCATCTGGCACTGTCTGTCTACATGAGTGAGTGACTGGCTTACTGTAGCTTTAATCTTATTGTTTGATTATTATTAAATGTTTAACTAATCAGGCATAAACCTGTGATGCCCTTAACCTCAAGTGATTTGGATGCAGCATTTTCATCAGATTCCTCACAAGTATGCAAGATCACATTTTACTATGAATAGTAGAAATAGATGTATAGGGCTGGAGAGTTAATCAGAATTGTATTGAAATCACAGAATGGGTAGATGCAGTAGTGTCCAAATTGCAGCAGCTGCAGTTTTTTGAGAAAGGTTAAATGTGACAGTATACAATTATAAATGATGTGTTATGGAGCTACAGAGATGCTGTGGCCTACAAATCCTATAAAAAAATTTTTTTTAAAATGATGGTTTGGTGCAGACCCCAGCAAAAATCACTCCCACTAAAATCGTAAATATTATCACAATTACAATATCTGTCTATCTGTTTTCACCATGTTGTGCAGCCCTGGAGCAGTAGTTTGCATAATTATTACCTTGGTTTTCAGTGGAGAGTTTTAGTGTTCCAGGATGGTCTAAATGCTTTTTCAGAAGATCGTCTGCCCTCTCAAGAATACAGTTCTGAGGAAACCATGAATACCTGTAATTTGTTGTAAATGAAGATTCTGAAATTTAAAAATAATGAATATTAGCACAAAATAAGAACCAAATCAGTGTATGAACATTGGCCTTCAAAAACCGACATCAGTCATACGTCAATACTATGTGGTTAGAGTGCCATGGCTACAAAATATATCCTATACGAATTTATCTTTCAAGCCACAGTTCCTCCTGTGTGTTAATGCTGTTGTCATTAAACATGTATTGTCATGTAGGTGACCATGTCTCTGAACTGGATGGTGCGCATGACCTCAGATCTGGAGAGCAACATCGTAGCAGTGGAGAGGGTCAAGGAGTACTCTGAGACCAAGACGGAGGTATTTGAGCACGAGTGTGTGTGTGTGGGTGGGGGTGTGTGTGAACACGTACATATGTGCACACGTCTGCACCTTCATCAATTCCATAACCCATAAACATGGCGTTATGCTCTGTTTGCATTCAAAAGTAAACTGGTGTTGGGTTTGTTTGGCCAGGAGCTCACGCTGTTAAATAGCAAGAATTTACGCACATTCCAAAAAACTGTATTGCTGCCAAATTATGTTCTCGAACAACAAAACACAAGACCAATAAACCATAACTAGATCCATAAATATTATATTGCCTTATGCCCACAAGGGCCCCTCTATTACATCAGATAAACAGGGCATTTGTACTGTACACAGCGTACCTTTTCATGAGCCATCACTGAAAATGCATCGTTATATACTGTATGTTCTGCTGCTTGTATAGTTCTTTATGAAAACCTTTGTTTTGAGTATGGCAACATGTCCCTGGGGTGAAATAACTTGTTTGTTTGGCAGCTCTGATCGACTCTATACAGAGAGTTCCAACTCTGAGTTTTGAAAGTGATAAAAAAAATAGTTCTGCTAGATGCCAAGGAGCCTAATGAGTTCTTCAGAAGGTTTTCATAGCAAGGAACTTTCTGTTTGTGCCCACAGGCCCCCTGGGAGGTGGAGGACAAGAAACCTTCCTCTGATTGGCCAGTAGAGGGGAACGTGGAGTTCCGGGACTACAGCGTTCGCTACCGTGAGGGCCTGGACCTCGTCCTGAAGAACCTCACCCTGAGCGTCAAAGGAGGGGAGAAGGTCAGGAGGGTGTGACAAGTCCAGTCCTGATCCATTAGGCATCACCTCACAAATCAGTGTGTTTATCAGAGCGCTGTGTGTGCTTTGTACAGATTGGTATCGTGGGACGCACCGGGGCTGGAAAGTCCTCCATGACACTCTGCCTCTTCCGACTGCTGGAAGCTGCAGGGGGAGAGATCACCATTGACGAGGTCAAGATAGCTGATATTGGCCTCCATGACCTGAGGTCCAAACTCACCATCATTCCACAGGTACCAAGACCAGAGAGAGTACAAACTATATTCTTTTGAACTCCAGAGAAACTGAAACTGATCAAGGCAAATAATGTAGACTTGGCATTGAAACATTAGACTTTTACCTCATGATCCTTGTGGTTCAGTATTTCTCGTAGGTTTCTCTGGAATTTACTAATTCATGGCTGCCCTCTTCTTGGAGCATCAGAGTGGGCTTCAATGAACAGATTTATTAGGTGGAGCATTTGATTGCCTTATTTTGATATTTTTGTATTGAAGCTGCCAATAGCCAGTATGTTTTATGCCAACATTAAGCTCAAAATTTGAGCATTTTCATGTCAAAAATGGCAAGAATTTTGTGTTTTCTCGAAAATTATGTTCTTGGCTGCATCAGAAGCAGCACTTGTCAGTCATGTGCCATCAAGGCTCAAGAATATAAAGGTTTTACTTCCAAATCTTTATTTTTTCTTGGGAATGAAAACTCTTGGATCTCAATGGCAAAATACTGATTCAGGCTATCACTTGATGTTACAACTCATCTGAAAACCAAACAAACATGTATTTACAGCGAGTTGACCAGACTGAAGTGAGTATTTCTGGTCAGACACAACAAACCAACGATATAAAACAACCAAAGCACAAGGCCAGTATCAGCTCTGATATCTTGCCTGAATAAACAATATACATTATACATAGTTACATTTCAGAATTTTGTTTTCATTGCACAGGAGCCTGTGCTGTTCTCAGGAACACTGAGGATGAACCTGGACCCCTTTGAGACGTACAGCGATGAAGAAGTCTGGAAGGCTCTGGAACATTCTCACCTCCACAAGTTCGTCAGCAGCCAGTCAGCCAAACTGGAGCTGGAGTGCTCTGAGGGAGGAGAGAATCTCAGGTAACCTCACCTGGGGAAAAACGCAGCACAATTACTTTGCGTCACTAAAGGAGGAAAGTCTCTCTTCATGGTGTGTGCACTGCTGTGTGTTTAGTGTAGGCCAGAGGCAGCTGGTGTGTTTGGCACGAGCTCTGCTGAGGAAGACGAGGATCCTCATCCTGGACGAAGCCACAGCTGCTATCGACCTGGAAACAGATGATCTCATCCAGTCCACCATAAGGACTCAGTTTGAAGACTGCACTGTCTTCACCATCGCACACAGACTCAACACCATCATGGACTACACAAGGTTAGACACTTTGGACACTTCCATTAAAAGAAAAACTTACAGAGCACACTTATTGGTGATCTGTGTTCCATTTCTGGACCCATAACTGGCCAAACAATATGAGGTCAGTTTGAGATGTTTCCAGTGTAGCTACAACAAAGTTTAATGTAATGGAAGAATCGAAAACAATCTAAAACATCAACAGCAAGCATCAATCAAAAAACTAAGACTTCTTCCTAAACTCATCATTTTGCATCACTGTAAGCAGTCACACATTTAGAGAGCCACCGTAGAAGAGGCAGAGACACAGATATCTCCACTGGCAGTTGCCTCAGTGGACCAGAATGCAATGCAGTCATTAGATGTCCTCATATAAGAGTATATTAGAGTGGATTTTCCATTTAATCCATGCATGGATGGTTGCCACTTCAGCACAGTTTTTAAAGAGTCACCTTTTGTGAATGAGTCTTTCTCCTCTCTCTTTCTCTCTCTTTCTCTCTCTCCCTCTCTCTCTCTCTCTCTCTCTCTCTCTCTCCTTGCAGAGTTCTGGTGTTGGACAAGGGACAGATTGCTGAATTTGATACGCCGGCAAACCTTATAACAAAGAGAGGAATATTCTACACCATGGCTAAAGATGCAGGACTGGCACAATAGCATCGCCTCTTTGCCCCAATGTTACGAAATAAACCAGGGTTTAGGATCAGCTCATTTCAACACAGTCTAACAAGCACTGGAACTGAAGAGTAACATTTATGTGCACTTAGTACCTTTCAGTTGTAAAAACAGATTCAGGGCACTTTCTGACTGTTTTGAACTAGGGCTGAGCCAAGACTGAACTCTTAAGTGGACTTGTATCAAATAGCAGTTGCAAACAATTCTTAGCGCTGGTGTTGAGCCACATCAGGACAGTTTCGATAATCAACTCCTCAATCACAGAAAAGTATACCTTTTTTTTGATGTTTGCATACTTTCCTGTGATCGTCTCAAGTTGCTGGCACTGCTTGTGTTCTGTGCGGCAAACACCATCCATCTGGCATCTGAAAAGGATAAAATAAGCCATAACATGCGTTTGCAAATCCTAGTTGACCCAAGTCTGCTCTTTAGTGCCTTGTGGCAGTGGGAGGAAGAGAGCCAATGAATGTATCATTAAAGTTAAAAAAAACAGGAGGAACTTTTTTATTTTGCTACTTTTTTCTACAAGAAATACTGTGCCACTGTACTTTCCTCAAAAGAAAAAACAGAAACTTTTGCGATAAACCCACCTATTTTTGTACTGTATCATTATTTAAGCTACTTTTTAAAAGAGTTCTCTCATCTAGGGAAGTTTGCTCAGCTAAATGTATGATTCCTTTGTGAACCAAATCTGTAAAAACTTGAATTCTGTACCACCAAAATATGGAATATGGTAATGCCTTTATTAAAAAACAATACAGAATGTTGTTCAGCTGTTGTTTTTGAAATGATGCATTCAAAGTGGTGATAGATGTGTAAGGAAAATCGAAGTTGGTGAGATTAATTAAAGGTGCACTACGCAAAATTGAGGGTTTAGACTCAACTGATGAAAAAATAAGTAGGAAATCTGTCAATAAATGATGAGAATGATAGCGATTCCAATACCTTTTTAGGTCTCGTAAGTTGTTGCAGCAATTTTTGGATTGATACCATTTGTTCAGGACACCAAGCCCTCCACCATAGAAAAATTCATACGTCAAACCTTTGACGTCTCAACATTTCTCTAAGAACTGCATTTTTCCACAATTGGATGACAAGCATTCTGTTCTGATAATTGCTCAGAAACTCCCCATTTTTGTCAACATACCTGGAAAACCATACCTTCTCTGAATGCTCTAGGTCTCAGGTTTCTGGATGTAAAGTTTCATGAGGCTGCGATTTTCCTAGAGGTCACAGTAGGTCATTTTATACAGTGATGGTTTCACTACAGTGAAATAGCTCTTATGGGGGCGAACATCATCACACATGACTCAAATGTGACTCATTGAATCCACAAGAGTCTCAGCTTTCCAGTCAAAGCCAACTGATGCAACTCCAAGACTGTTTAGGCCTCAGTCTGCACAAACACACCATTTTACAACAGGCCACAAGAACACCTGTGGACTGCAGGGTTTGTGGCCCAAACTGCATGGGATTAGCAGAAGGTGGGCATGTCTGCAAAGGGGAGAGCCGTGGCTGCCCAGAGAACCCATTTTCATTCAGAGATCTGGAGGTCAGAGGTCAAGGGACCTAGCATGGGTCATCTAGTTTTAAGTGGTACCAGTGTCTTCACTTTAGCTTTAAAACCCGCTACACCCTCCAAGAGACAATATGTCAGCTGAGGACGCCGGTGTCCCCTTTGGAGTTCAGGAGGACAAACATCAATTATGCATGAGCGTTGGTGCTGATGTGACAGAGGTGCCAGGAGGCCTGCTCAGCATGTGCTCAGTCTTGCCGCCAGTCAGAACAATGGAGAGAGGAGAACATACAGACTGGTAGCCAAACAGCTGAGAGAGAGCTCAGGTGAGAAGGGGCGGGTCCATGTCAAGGACGTTATTACATTTATCATTATTTTTACAGAATGGCCACAAGAAACCATGTAGTGATCACCAGCCTTTAAAATAATCCTACCAGGCAGAGGACTTGTCTGGAATTGTCTAAACTGAATGAAGTGTAGCTGAAGAGAAGGACATACTTGACTATGGCAGGAGGTATTTTTACACCCATGTTGCTGATTAGCAGATCAAGTCAAGAGGGGTGAAGTAGCATTTGAAACAAGGATCATAAAAATAATCAGCGGTCATCTGGCTAACTCAGAATGAATTAATAATACTGATGAAGTGGAAATGCACTTATTGCAGTCATCCACTAGAGAGGGCTCTGGGTTCACAGTCCAACAGGGATCCTGAACCGCTTCATCTAGATCAGACAGGCGTAGCTGCACAGTGTGGCACCACTGTGGTAATTTTTTTGTTTTTTTTTAATTTCCTAAGAAGTTACATAGTTTTACCAGAGCATCAGAGGTAAACATCCAGACACCCCCCGGCATCCTCTAACATGTGACATTGCACTTTCTCCTAACTGAACACCACATAATATAAACATTAATTTCAAATGTCAAAACACTTTATTTGCAAAGCTGTAGTACATATTGTCCCCGCAAACATCCTTTTTTATTTTTTATTTTTTTTTTTTTTTGCACCTTTGTAATAATCAGACAGTCATGAGTGATCCAGCATGATGGATTTTTAGGATGTGGTTCAGATTTGGACCATGTCCCACCTCAGCACTGATTTTGTATTGAGAGAATTTAGTATTAATAAAAAGAAAGATGATCCAAGATAAACACACACACACACACACAGACACACACACAGCATTAAAACATTAAGGAGAGGAGATGACCTCAGAAACCTCACAGCGAGAGCTCTCTCACCCCCCACCACAGCCTGATGTTTTAAGGAGAAGTTGCGGTTTGCATTTCTGAGCAATGTTTCCGTCTAACAGCGGATGATCTATCCATCACTGCCACCAGATTCCTCCTCCGCTTCTCTTTCTCTAACCTGCCAGCACTGACAGATGCTGATGCCCAGGATGGATGAGCACCGGGTTGCCAACATGCTTGTCCCTGCCTATGGGCAAAGCCACATGAAATGCGGAGCACAGTTTGGCACTGCCGTTCTGCTGACTTCTCCCCATCAGTTTATGCTGCAGGCGCAGGAAACAGAAGCGAGAGAAAGATTGAAAACAACTTCAGCTGAAGTGGTGACAAAGCAAGAAGTTCCTCTGGCAGCCAGAAAATCAACCTTGTTTTTCTTTAGGCCCACTATTCATGCTTTGTCAGAGTATTGCTCAATTTTGTGTGGGTGAACTGCCAAGCTGATGGGGCCTGAGGATGTTCTCTCTCTATATTTAGAGCACATACACTGATCCTGCACACTGGTTATTGATCTTGGGTAAATGAGTTTGATTAAACCTTAACTCGTAGATGCATAAGTGGGTCAAAAATGACCTTTTCATGTTCTAGGTATTCCTCAAAAATCTTGTTTTTAATACCGTCCCATTCCAATTTATATTTGCTTTTTGTACTTTTTAAGAAAATAGATGTTTTCTATTACCTGTTTTCTTGCTAACATTATTATAGGCTGGATGTGTGTTTTTTAGACAGAGCAACAAGAGAGAGGTGCATGCTTGGCTACCGGCCTGGGACATTGTTTTAGATTTTTTGCATGGCCACTAACCTGCAGCCAAAGTGCATAATTAGTTTGGAAGCCCATATAGTAGGAGGGTTGCTAGTTTGATTTGATGGCAAGCATTCCTCCTATCCATTAGTTAAATACACTTAAAATGTGTCGTACAAATAACCATTAACCATGATTTAAATTATAAATCATTTTTGTACACACCAAATAAAGATATTAGCAAAAAGAACATAAATAATCAGCTTAGATTATTGAAAATATATTAAATTTAATTCTCCTGGAAGAGTGTAGGTACCAATCAGTTATGAATCTAAGGCTTTAACGTGTTTAATTACATCTGCCACATCTTTCATATCAAAGAAAATTACAAAATTATTGAAACTAGAGTTTCCCCAAGGGTCCATTACTCATTCTTGACCTTTTCATCCGCAGAAAAGTCATTTTTCCATCTTTTTGAAGGAAGCTGATTGAGTAGTATGTCATGCAACCGCAACAAATCATCAAATTTTGATGTTTATGTGGCCAATATGAAAAATGTGTTGGCTCATTTACAGCTCATTTCTGCAGGTGAATTGCCCATTGGTCCCATTGTGCCATATGATCGTACTCCAGATGTACTCTACATGGTACAGTAAGCTCATTATGGGGTGCTTAAAAGTCCAATGTCAGCCAGCTGAGCCTGTGGAGCTGTTATAGGTTTGACATTGAACTTACAAACTTGGTGACCGAGGTTCAGAAACTGGCAGTTGCACAGTGATTTCACATCCTGGAGTGGATCAATGAAATGGATTGCTGCGAGAGTGGATCTGAAAAACACAGCGGAATCCGGTCCAGCAAAGTTTACATGTAGCTGTTTTTGGGAAACTTGAATCCTCAGATAACCTCGTATTAGAGCCCGTCTCATCCATTGATTTTTGTGCTATCCAGGGCTTCTTTGCATATAAAGCCATGTGTGTACACCTTTTCACACCTTAAAAAGAATCAGCCTATTATTATCTCTGTGTTTGTAGCCCCGAGATGTATCAGTCCTCAGTGGGCTTGACAGGAGTTTATTAATTTCGCCTTGGCATGAAACATTTAATTCATCAATGACAGATAGTGTTCAGACGGTGCAGGGGAGCATGTGAGGTGAGACAGTTCCTTTCCTGTCTTGGGGAAGTGACAGGATGTTCTATGATGTTGAAGAAAGAAGGATATCAATCTACCACACACAGACAAAATCACTTATCACTTCAACTAACACCAGCTCTACAAACGTATCTCATCACCAGTCCTTATATGCCAAAAACTATTTTTTTACAGGTGTGTATGGGACCAGATAAGGGAATTAGAAGGATACAGCGTGTGAGGTCGGTAACCAAATCACATGAGAGCCTCAGATATACAGTAAAATGTTCAACTCAGATGTAAACTGGTACTGTTAATCATCATATAAAGGCAGTTGTTTGTCAAAAGCCAGTGAATGAAATGGAGCAAAAACAATCCTGGCTTATGGGATTGAGCAGCGCTGGAAAAGTCTGCAAGGTTTCACTGAGGGAAACAGGGTTGCACTTATTTCTTTGTCATGCATGCAAACACACACACACACACACTCTCTCTCTCTCTCTCTCTCACACACACACACACACACACACACACACACACACATGCACACGCACACACACGAAAACGTGTACATCAAGAACAAACGATCTCAAGCACTTCACACAGCATGGGTCCACAGCATGTTGTTGCACTGGAAGGCGGTCTAATAGCTTCCTTGTCCTCAGTTGAACTGTTCAGGAAACTGAAATAGTCTTCAGGAACAAGCAGTGTGATTTACTATAAAGTGTTCATTCTTTACATTTTTTTGCCCTTTCATACCCAAAGGACAAGCGTTAGGCATCGCCTCTTATCTTCACGGTCTCAGTAAAATTTTATCATCCCTATCTTACCTTATCTGGCCAAAAAGTCAGTGTGGAAAAGGCTCACAAAGCTGGTGTTGTGTTTTCTGTTTTAAGGCCAGGTTAATGTCTAATACCTAAAAAGAGAGCTTTATATTTTGGGGTGATAACTGGTTATTATGCTGCAACTGATGTCCTATGCTGCAACGTCTCCACTGTGCCTTTGCAAATTCACACCTCATGGCAAACTGCTTTCTCCTCCTCTCAGTGGAGCTGAGAACATCTATGAACTTGCATTAAGCCCCAGAAGGAGGCTGTGCTGAGAGAACTAATCCACTGTACAAAGGCAGGCTTTGTCAAATGTAGAGCATGTATACTGTTAAGTATAAGACGGGGCTAAATGTTAATAGAATTGAAATTCTTATGCAGCAGCAGCAGTCACGTATCACTTGTCACATGGAGTTATTGTACACTGCTCATATGGTAGAACCAAATACAAGCCCTGCAGGGGTGACATGAGAATATAAAAGAGAGTATAATCATGATATTGCATTTATTTTATTTAGTATAATAATCAGACCAAATTAAAAGTTCAAGAGCCAATAGGCAATTACAGCTTCTTATGAAGCAGATGTAATTAATTGATTTAGCTGAGCTGCTGAGCTGCTTATATTTATGCAACAAACCATAGAAAGTAAATAGGTGTGTATTCAATTCGGCACATTTTATTTTCACTTTTTACGGGTAAAAAAAAAATCCAGTTTATGTAATATGTTTGCTGTGCATTTCTTATTGCTGGCCACTGTGCTCTCAAAAGTCTGCACAAACTTTTTTTTTTTCATGAACCTGTATGAACCTGTGTTGATAATGTTTATGAGTTTTGCTGAGCATCCATAACGTGTGGAAAAATCGTATTTTTTTATGTTTGTTGTTAAGCCTAATTCTGCAGATGGTAACCCGCAGATTATGCAACCGTCAAAACAATATTATAATGGATTTGCCAAGAGGCTACTCGTTTTGATTAAATAAAAGGAAAAACTACTGCTGATAATAATGGAATTAAGTCTGCATCAGTTAAAGTAAGCAGTTCTTATGCCATGAATAAAAAGATCACGGCAAATGGGACTTTTCATGTGTTTATTTCCTCAGAAAAAGTTGTTGCTGCAAATGGAATATGGATTGAAATTATTAGTGGGCTTTCAGTAGTGGCCAAATGTAAGCTTGTCATTTAATTTAATATTATTAAACCACTTTCGTCCAAGAAGAAATAGAGCACATAGCCTGCTTTTTTAAATGATAAGAAATGACTCTACCGGTCCCACAATCCAAGTATTAATTTGAATGAAACTGCCAGTAACATGTTTAAATGTGTTATAACCTAAATAAATTCTGCACTCAAAAATTGTGAACATACATGATACAACTAATCTAGCACTGTTATGCTTAAACTGACATTTTAAATAATGACACTGATTGTTTTTATCTAAAGACTTTTTGCTGCGACTCTGTGCGTCTTTGCGCTCGGCTGCCCTCCGGCGCCGCTTGAGCGCGCAAAGGGTTAAACGGGGATACCAGCAATCCTTTTAACAGGCAGGTGCCCCGCCAGTCCCAGCCCAAACCTTACCGCGGATTTTTTCAGAGATGTTGTTTCTGAGATGTTGAAAGTTCTTTCAACATCTCAGAAGCAATTCATAACTGTCATGTTGCGAGCGACTTGGCGAGTTGTGTTCACGGCGGCGGCGGCACATTATTAGTATAAATAGAGCATCCTCGTCGCGGCGCAGAGATAAGGCACAGGACCTCGGCGCTTATCAACTGACACACACCGGTTAGAGCCGCAGCCCACAGGCGGACACACGTGTGATGCGCATTTGATTAGTTCCTCAAGAACTGACATTAATTTACTTTGGATCACAGAAATCTGCATCTTTTTAAACCACTTGTTGAGTTGAGTTTTGCCCTGGCGATGTGGCGGATGCTGTTCCCCCGGTGGATCTGCTTCCTGGCGTGCCTGTCAGTGTGGATGGAGCACCGGGTCCTCGCCATTCCCCGGGTAGCCTATTCACATGCGGGTATCTGCCCTAATGACATGAACCCCAACCTGTGGGTGGATGCTATGAGCACCTGTACACGAGAGTGTCAGTCTGATCAGGTGAGTTGCATTTGACCTTTTAGCCTTGTGTAAATTATCCACTTCGTTTGTTACTGTAGTTATTTTGTATGCAAATGCAGCTCTGTGCTGAAGACATAATTGTTGTTAATCACGTTGTGACCTTTCTCAAATATAATGTTTATTTCTGTTCTGAATTTAATTCTAATTCAGGGTATTAGTGTAAGCACTGTGGACAATATTCATAAAGTGTTTTCAACATGTATGCAGTGTACTGGATTTGTATGCTCACACTCTGAAATTTGAGTTTCTCTCTTCTCCTCTTACAGGAGTGTGAGACTTTTGAGAAATGTTGCTCAAATGTGTGTGGGAACCGGAGCTGTGTGGCAGCCCGATATGTGGATGGGAAAAAAGGCCCGGTGGGAATGCCGAAGGAGGCCACCTGCGCCAGTTTCATGTGCACCCAGCAGGGATCTGAATGTGACATCTGGGACGGTCAGCCGGTGTGTAAATGCCGGGACCGCTGCGAGAGGGAGCCCCATTTCACCTGTGCCTCCGATGGCATGACCTACTACAACAAGTGCTACATGGATGCAGAGGCATGCTCCAAGGGCATCACCCTCACTGTGGTCACCTGCCGCTACCATCTGACCGGGCCTAACACCAGCCCCTCGTTGCCCCAGGTGACCACTCTTCGACCCACCACTGCTCCCCTTCAGGCCACCATCCCACCTCCTACGGAGCCTCAGCCACCGGTCGTGGTCAGCAGCCCCACCCACCACCTGGTAAATGTCGGCGACACAGCCAGCTTCCTGTGTGATGTGACGGGTCGACCGAGGCCCGAAATCACCTGGGAGAAGCAGCAGCAGGAGGGGGTAGAGAGAGTCGTCATGAGGCCCAATCATGTGCGAGGGAACGTGGTCGTCACCAACATCGGTCAGCTGGTCATCTACAGCGCCCAGCCCCATGACTCTGGCATCTACACCTGCACAGCCCGGAACCCGTCTGGCTCAGCTCAAGTCCACCACCCACTCACCGTGCTGCCCGCAGAGCCACCCAAAACTCCCGAACCCAAGAACTTGACCCGCTGTCTCCCCGAGGAGTGTCTGAAACCCCCTGATAACAGTGAGGATTGTGGGAGCGAGCAGGAGAGAGTCAGCTGGTACTACGAACCCAAGACCAACAACTGCTTCTCCTTTACCCACTGCCACAGCAACAGCAATAACAACAACAACAACAATGACCAACCCCAGAGGAAAGTGTTTGAGACGTACGAGGAGTGTATGCAGTGCTGCGGCCCAGAGCTGTCGGGCCCCTGCGGGCTCCCCAGCCATCAGGGCCCCTGTAAGGCATACGAGCCTCGCTGGGCCTACAGCAGCACACTGCGGCAGTGCCAGTCTTTCATCTACGGCGGCTGTGAAGGCAACGACAACAACTTTGAATCCAAAGAGGCCTGCGAAGAGATGTGCCCCTATCCGAAGAACCACCACTGCAAGGCCTGCAAGCCAAGAGGCAAGATGGTGACCAGCTTCTGCAAAAGCGACTTTGTGATCCTGGGTCGAATGACGGAGCTGACGGAGGAGAAGGACTCTGGCCATGCCCTCGTGACTGTGGAGGAGATCCTTAAGGATGAGAAGATGGGCCTCCGCTTCTTTGGCCAGGAGCCTCTGGAGGTGACCTTCCTCAACATGGACTGGAACTGCCCCTGCCCAAACATCACCGGAGCCGCCGCCGAGGGCCAGGTCATCGTCATGGGCGACGTGAACGACGGCATGGCTGTCCTTCAGCCAGAGAGCTACGTGGGAGCTTCCAGCCCTCGCCGCGTACGGAAGCTCAGAGAGGTCATCTCCAAGAACACGTGTGACATTCTCAAGGCAATCACCAACAGCCCTCAGTAGGGGTGTTCAAGCTGTCTGTACATAATGCTTAGCCTCATGAAACATACCCTGACTCTGCTGTGACTGCAATGGTCTGTCCTCTGAACATGAGTCATAAATATGTTTTATGTCTTAGTGACCATTCAGCTAAGGTTAATGGATGGAGTTAAAGATTTTGTTGGTGTATTTCCAGTATTGTTTCACTGTTTTTGAAAGATTTCTGGGGTCTCCTACTCAGAAGCTCTTGTCATTTGACATTATATTGTGTGTATAGAAATGTCTTTTCATGAGGTCTGTTTGCAGCGGAGCTTTCTGTTATGGTCCAGTCATTGGTGTTGTTGATTGAAATACCATGTATGTGAACACAGGAGACATTCATCATGATCCTCTTGTTACCTGAATCCCCAGGCTCCTGTCTTTCCTTATGCCCTCTCCTGCCTCCACTGGAAATGGAGGTTGCAGACTTGCATTGAAGCACAAAACAGACACGATAGTGTTTGATTATTATGTATATAATTTTACTCTCACATTTCTAACAGTTCTTTCATTTGCCAGCCCTCTTTACACCTGGTGATTTCAAAATCTGAGAATATCTTCATATGTGTCAAAATCCACATTTCTCTCCTAAATAAGAGTTTTCATGTTGCATAAATACATATATAAAAAGTATCTCTACAGGTTAGCACACACATGGTGGACAGTGGGGCTAGATTTGGTTCATGCACGTGGGTAAGTTGTAATATATTTTATTAACCACCATATTCTGTCAGATTCAGTCATCACTTAGTTTATTGCATACTTTGTCATGTTTTGCTTATATGTACTCACTCTTACATTTGGGCTATTTATTATGATGTAACCCGTTCTTTCTTCTTTGGTCTTGTTTTTGGATTTCACACTCTCCTCACTATACAGGAGTTTCTAATTTCTTGTTCTTCAGGAGTTTTGTTTTGTTTTGTCTTGGCAATTCTTGATATTAAAATGATATTTTGGATCATTTTGTGTCATGTGCCAAGAAAATAAAGGTTCAGGATTTTCCTCCAGTCTCATTTTATTGATCTGTGCTCATTCATATCTATCATATACTGACCCTAATCTATATAAAACAGCAGGCTGGATGTTTTTAAGTTGTTTTAAAGCTAATATGAGGAGACACTGTGATGAAATTAATGCATTTCTTAGTGGGGAGGGGGGAATCATGTGCTATAGCCTACCGGAGCTCACTGAAAAGGTTAAATGAGGCTAAGAGAGGCTATCACATTGTCTTGATATACAACCAGTGAGCTTGGCTTAAGTGCTTCCAAATGCTCCGTACCTGCAGGAGAGTCGGAGGACAGAGGCAGCG
>OMLB01015658.1:0-23299 GCA_900302555.1 Myripristis jacobus | reverse complement strand
GTGATGTGTATGTGTATATATATACACATACATATATTCCCTATCTACTTTCTTCTTACCATCATACCTTGCCTTGAAAAATTTGGATCCATTGCACCTTGGGAAATTGATATTTGTCTCTGACAAACTGAAGTAAACAACCCGAACCACCTTATTGCTCCCAGAGAGCATGTGGAAGAAGCCTGTCATTATGTGTCCATACTGTATTTAAGAGAACGAGAAAAATACTCCAAGCCCAGGCTTGACCTGTAGCTCATTAAAAAGGCTTTGCCCCGGCCTGTCTGACAGTATCAATACATAATGTGATGACCATCATGTATCAGCCTAAAAGGATCAGTCAATATTAAAAATCAAACCAGGTGCATCGATTCCATGTTCACAGACTCATAAGAGCTGTGTTCCTAAATCCTTATGGAAGCATTTCCAAGCAAAACACATAATTGTGAATTATGGGGGACAGAGACAACAAACATGCCTGCAGACAAACAGTGTTTTATTACTAATTCCTATAAAGAGCAAAAAAGATAAAAGAAGATTTTAAAAGAAAGATAAATTCGTGTATAGATAACAATGGCAGAAGAATGTGAAATAAATCTACAACAGAATTATTAATATGAGTCCATGTTCTTGGCATTAAGCTGTAGAGGAAAGACCACACTACAATATTTAGGACTCTCATAAAACAAGAGTGTGCGGTGATTTGAGTTTTCACCACTTTTTATTGCAAGAGCAATAAACTATTTACTCAGAAAAAAATACCTATTTCCAAGTATCAGTAATGTGACAGTGCCTGCAGCATTGGTCTGTTGAGTAACTATGTCCAGCAAATATATTTGTTTTTCAGGTTCTTCAGTCAGTTAGGAGCATTTCCTCCTAGTTTTGAAAGAGACTTTTAATTACCTCTCAGAATTTGTTATTGCTACATGCAGAGCCACACAACTGTAACCTTGCACTCCTTAAAACGGTATTTTGTGAAATGGCCTTCCATCACCTTACCCCACGCACACACGCGCACACACACACACACACAAGCAAACAACTTTAGCAACAGAGAACGAGAGAGAGAGCGAGAGAGGGAGAGAGGGAGAGAGAGAGAGCAAGAGAGAGAGAGAGAGAGAGGGATACATAACAAGAGGGAGAGAGAGAAAGACTCCAAAATGCAAGGCCACAGCAACCAACTTTAGCTCCTGTAAATTGAATGCTGATTCTATTTATATGTGGTGTGATTTACACCCGGTTTCCTCTATGCAAGTGAGCAGGAAACAGATGCTAGGAATTGTTCTTTCCCTAAATTCCTCTGAGAGAGATTCTGGTCAACACTGATGTGTGAGATTGGCTTTGTACTCGCATGCGAAAAGGTGGTAGACAGTGACTTAATTGACTCCCTGGTTTCCCAGCTCCAAATCTCCATTTCCTCAGAGTTTCCACTTGCGTACGTCCGTCTGCCCAAACCCAGGTTATGACAGGCAGGCTTCCCTCATGGAGTCATGGAGCCAAGTCTACGTTTTCTCAGGACAAGGTCAGAGTTAACACTCTCTGTACCACAGGCAGTGGGTGGGAGGGTTTGTCAGGAACATCAAGTTCATCAAAATATGCTGGCGAAAAAGTAAACAATGCAATTCACTATTTTCACTATTATAAATATAGCACTTGACTCATCTTATAGGCCATGTGACATCTATGAACCAGTGATATTCTAATTGTAAGGAGGTAACCCTTTAAATAATTCCTTCATTTTTACCATGTCTCCTAAGTAAAGTGCATTTGATAATTAACAGCCAAAAAAAAAAAAAACAATAATAAAGAAAACAATCCTCACATACATTCACAATACATTCATTATATAAATAAATAGATACCGATACAATTATGAGTTTTAGATGATTGCAAGTCATCAAATGGCTGAATGTGAGACACAAGGGGAAAATAATATTTAGCATCTAAGAAAATTGTTTGACATTTACAAGGTGATGTGTATTTGAAATAAAAGGCCCAGCTTTTCATGGACAATACTGCCATCTAGAGGAGACTGAAAAAAACATATTAGACTCAGCAGGTCAAATATGGTCCCTGCCATGGTGTATGAATGCTATATTTTGTGCACAAAGGAGGGTTAATGCTGATGGCACATATTAAGTCATCATGTGAGAAGTTAAATTATTTTAAGTTATATTATTAAAATAATCATGACTTGCTTGGTGTAGATTGCATGTGTTTAGGCACTTATGGGTCCATTGCTCCAAGGAAACCGCCTTCTTTATATGGCTGTCAGGGTGGATTAAATTAAATTATCACTCCGCTAAATGGTCTGCACTATGGACAAATACAGAGGACTTGTTGTTTCACACATGATCCTTGACACTGGCACATTGTTTAGATTATATGGTGCCACCTACTGTTGCATCAGTTGCTCTTAAACTGACCTCAGTGCTGAAAAAAAAACAAAAAAAACACAGCAATCACTGTTCCCATGCTGAAGCAATCCTCTACAAATTAAAGCCATCCATGTGCCAAAAAGAACTATTCTTTTTTCATTTTGGAGACAGTGCGTTTTCAGTTTTCAGGGGTGCATTATGCTCAAGCATCACCTACAAAGAATGAAGGGAGGAGAGGTTATATGTATGCCATCCCTCACCTCAGAGATGATTTGCAGCTACTGGCTCCTCCCTCACAAAGATTTACTGTACATGAAATTTTTGCTGACAGGGTGCTCTTCAGCGGCTCACTCTCAGATATATGGCAAACCATAATTTGGCGGTTTAAAATGGGTATAAAACTTATATTAATTATTTAATCATAGTCCTAAGTGCTGCCTTTTAGACAATACAAGGATGTCATCCCCCTCTATTTCAGGGGATGGTTACATCATTCATTTGTCACAGCTAAAATTATAATCGTGACCGAGATTGCAGGGTTGTATGGTAAATCAGAGCAAACCAAGACTTTTTTATGAGCATCATTAAATATTAATTTTATTCAAGTTTTCATTTTTATTGCATTTGAAGTAAATTAATTGTTAATTGCATTTAAATTTCAGCGCTCTAACACTGGAGGAAGTTATGGCTCTATAGTGGCATAACAAATATTTTACAAAAGGAGCTGAGACTTGATTGCGAAATTTAAAAAAAAATGCATCAAATGATTATTTCTTAAAATGCCATATAACAGGGCCAAGTAGCCTCCGCAAGCACACAGAGAAAGAAATCTTCCTAGCAGGTGGCAATGTGGTACTTGTGATATATCGTGGTGTCAGGGGGCAGTTACGTTCAAAGACTAAGGGGTGTGATCAACAACCAAACAAACATGTTGTCCAGAGGTTGGGGCAAGGAGATGTACACAGAGCATCAATCAAACTACATCTGCAGGAGACTGATACTGTAGCGAGCACGCACACCTCCACACTCCGCTGAGCTCCTCCCCACAAATCTCAAACGCTGGCTTTTAGTTATGAGATTATTTATCTGTCCCACAGTTGTGACTGCTGGGCATTGGTTCACTGTGGTCACAGACCTATTTTGGCTAATCTTATTTATGACCTGAAGGTACAGCGAAATAATGCAGACACTAAGATTCCACATAAATGACAAAATGTAGGTGCAGACACAAATTTTTTCTGTTTCTGTGACCAGGCTACTATAAACACACTGAACTTGCACCTCTAACTTGATAACATGAGAAACACAGTCAGTAACCGATTTCAGCTCTTCTCCCATAGTTTTATAACGTCAACCGGTCCCATCAGTGGTTTTCTCATTACAAATGGACAATGATTTATTCAAATTCCCAAAGAAATTTGTTTTAAATTCTAGTAAAGATGCCAAGGTTTCCAAAGACACCAATTGTGTCCAGCTGAATTACAGAAAAATCTGTATAAAATGATGTACAGGACATCTACAGATGTTCTATTTGATGTAATGCTGCAGCCATAAAAAATTGTGTCTTAATATTTCACTCAATATACGCCTGATGTAGCCTCAATGAAGTGTTCCAACCAGCAGCCAGTAAGTGATCTGAGGAACATTATGATAGTATAGAAAGCAAAATTAGTCCACTGACCAGCGTTAAAGCCAGTATACAGCAAGATACCAACACAATAAAAAACACAGCTGCAAGAACTGGCTTCAACATGAATAAACAAAGGGAAAAAAGACCAGAGATAATCTCAATATCCAAGCTAGAGTATCTTGGCACTCACAGCAGCCTCGAGCTAAGAAGCATGCAAGTGCTCAAATGAAAGACAGATTCTGGTATGCTGAGTTATTATTACATGACCGCATAATGTATTTCAATGCTTGTTTGGTTCTTTCCCTTGTTTGTTCCAATACAGAACAGTTTAAGTGAGCATGACATTTGGACAAGTTCCCTACCATCTGCTCTCCTCAACAGCAGTGGCTCACACAGGCTTCACTTGGGATGAAAAAAGGGCTAAATGTAACATTGGTCTCCGCAGTGCAGAACAGGGATTCACTGCAAATGTACAGAACAAATGTAGCCAACACCAATACCAGCCTCAAATAATGACCTGGAAACTGAGCTGAGTAAAATGGTCATACTATCTGCGAGAGAATCTGCACCCAGAATAAACTGTAATTGCTTCATGCTCACATGTTGCAATATAATCAAACTTCTCTAAAAACAAGACATTAGGATCTTGATGTTACTGCATGCCATAGTGTTCGCTGATTAAAAGTATGCTCTGAAGCAGAAATAATGTTAGCAGGTCCTCACTCCCATTAATAGTTTAATTAAGGAATAAATGTGCTGCAGCAAATATAACTGCTCATTTAATTTAAATGATTAGCTAATATACCTGATTTTACCGTGGTTCACGTATTGGTAGATTTTCCATCCATTCAGCACTAAGAAAAGATGAACAGAACAACATTTACTCACCGATTGTATTTGCCAGTGTTGCACGCAAACACATTTATTCACCTCTCCAACGCAAATACAGTAACTGCAGTGGGCTAAAATGAGCACAACAGAGTTACAGACTGTCCCTTGAATTTGAACTATGGATTGATAATAAATACTCATCATTAATGGTGTCAGGAAAACATTACCCTTTTTATTGGGGCTGTATTTTTCTCACACACTACAATAAAGTTAATGACAGACATTGTCTAAATCATAAAACAGTTGTAAATCTGGTGGTGCTGGTCAGCTTCAACAAGGTTCAACAGTGTCTGGCACATAGATCATACTTTCCAAGTCAAGTAGGCTAACCTAGAGCGAGAGGTCGAACTTGAACAGAAACATAGCCCACAGGTATGTTTTGTGGTAAGATTTTAAAGCCATTGAATATTGGCCTTGTAACAAGCCATAATCATCCATGTTCTAAGAGTTCAGAATTTATTACAACACAATGTCAATACAATGTTGTCACTGAATAATGTTATTGTTTCAACTAATGTTTTATTGCCTTGTTGATGGTTTTATTGTTTATATTTTACTGTTGTCATATGTTATTGTTATTTGTCGCTGTTGTTATTTGTACACATTTGTATGTTTTATTGCTTTGGTACATTTTTCTTACATTTTATTGTTTTTATATGTACTTTTGTATTATGCTATGCTTTGTATAATCAGAAGAAAGCTTGCTCTCAAGGGTCCCCCCGGATTAAATGTAGGTTTGATGATGATGACGATGATGATGATGATGATGATGATGATGATGATGATGATGAATAAAACAATCAAAAGCATCTAATTTGCCATGTCAGACTGACGAACCAGTGAAGAATAAATTAGAAAGCATGAGAAATCTGACTGTTCGTCTTGGTAAAGTGATGTTATGTCCAGCAGGGTTTGTATTATATGTTTGGGCCTTAAGATAATAATATAGTGTTGTTGTTGTTTTTTTTTAATCCACTGATCTACTCATCAAAAGTCAAAGGAGTGACCCAGCGATGCGGCTGAATACTCTTCATCCTCCCCAGTGATATGGACATGACAAATAATGTGCACTCTGAGCTGAGTGGTACTCCGCTTACACCAGTAGATGGCGCCAATTGTGTGTTTCGATTGTCCAAAACAGGAAGAGAGCGAAGAAGGTCAGAGTGATGTAATATAACCTTACTCTATAAGCAGGGATGTTCGTTTTCATATGTTTATTTCCGCAGCCTATATCTATCCGTCTGTGTTAATTTTAGTTTTGACCACATAATCCCGCATCGCCGGACTGCCTCGTTCGCAGAGAGAGCGTTTCCTCGTCACGTGACCCGCTCCGGTCTGCGCCCATGGATATCTGCGAAATGGAGGTGATGTACTCTCAAATGTTGCAAATAAAATACATTTCCAAACACGGCAACGCAGCCGCTAATGCTCAGTGGCGGGGTAGACGAAAATACAAGTGTACTTTTCAATAGCAAATGCGTTTTGGTTTATGTGTTTCAATGTAACGCTAGCATTTGCAGGAAATGGGGCTTGGACGCATATCATTAAGCTGCCGTAGCTTAGCTAATGCTAACTTAGTCGTCACAACGAGCTCACGCCGCTAGCTTCCACTTGGTTAATTTTAGCCTGATGCTTAAACCAGCCTTGACACCGACATGAATTCACCCGTGCTAGCCCCGATAAGCTGATGTGTTGATTGATATGTCGTAATTTATTGCACGCTGTTCGATATGCGTGAGTTCTGACGTTGGCTAATGGCAGGCCTATCTGACAGTTACCGCATAACCAGTGGTGGGCCTCTGTCTGCTATTGGATTAACATGCTATCACCGATCTGTTATATTAAATGTCTTATGCTGTGCTTGTGTCTTGGATTAATTTACCACTTAAATCAATGTGATCTCTGCTGGTGTTGTCTGAGCCTGTTGCTGCTGCAGGGACACAGTCATATACTGCTGCAGGATTAAAAAAAAAAAAAAAAAGATAGGATGTAGGCCTTACACTAATTATGAAGTAGCTGGGGTTATAATACCCAATATCTAGGTCCGGCACACTCACTTTATTAAATGTTTTGATTCCCTTTCCCCCTGTTACTTCTGCAGGGCCGTGAAGCCAAGGAACCCGAGCAGCTCAGAAAGCTGTTCATTGGGGGTTTGAGCTTTGAAACAACTGAAGAGAGTCTGAGGGCCCATTTTGAGCAATGGGGGACACTCACGGACTGTGTGGTATGTATTCCAAAATCCCAAACGTGATAATTGTAACTATATGGTTCCTATCACCACTGGTGTAAACATTTTGAATGATTGTTTTATTTTAGGTGATGAGGGATCCCAACAACAAGCGGTCGCGAGGGTTTGGCTTTGTGACCTACTCCTCTGTAAGGGAAGTGGATGATGCCATGAAGGCAAGGCCTCATAAGGTGGATGGCCGAGTTGTTGAACCCAAGAGAGCCGTGTCCAGAGAGGTAAACAAACCCAGACAAGTAGGCACAAGTTATTTGAGCAGGGCTTGGTTTGTTGTGTGCTCATGGATACTGTTTGTTTTTCAGGACTCCTCTAGGCCAGGTGCACATCTGACAGTGAAGAAGATCTTCGTCGGTGGTATCAAGGAGGACACAGAGGAGTACCACATCCGAGAGTATTTCGAGGCATATGGAAGGATTGAATGCATTGACATCATGGAGGAGCGCTCAACTGGGAAAAAGAGGGGATTCTGCTTTGTCACCTTTGATGACCATGACACTGTGGATAAAATTGTCGGTACGTGGGCATTTAGTGTTCAGAGTTAAATTGGCTGTTACTGACCTTGTGGAAATGTTATGAAAGTGTTTTTCCTTGTTTACCTTGCAGCCCAGAAATACCACACTATCAACTCCCACAATTGTGAGGTCAGGAAAGCCCTCTCAAAACAGGAAATGATGGCTGTGTCCAACCAGAGGAGTAAGCATCATCAGACTAGAGTGACTTGAGTTGTGCAGTGGTTGATTTATTGAGCACCTAGCTGTTTTTATTGAAAGAGGGATAGTGTTTTGTTGGAAGTACCCTGATAAAACAAGTGTCTGTATTTCAGATAGAGGTGGAGGATCCGGATTTATGGGCCGAGGCGGTAACTTTGGAGGCGGCGGCGGTGGTGGCAACTTTGGCCGAGGTGAGTAGCATTCACACATGTGAGTAAGCTGCAAAATGTAGCAAACGGGTTGCAGTTTTAATGCATGATGTCCTTCACCCCCATGTTTTTCAGGTGGCTTCAGTGGAGGACGAGGTGGTTATGGTGGGGATGGCTATGATGGTTATGGTGGAGACGGTAAGATGTTGTGGCCTAAATGTAACTCGTGGTTAGTTTAGTTTTTGAAACCTGTACATGTCACATTTCTTTCCCCCACCAAGGACCATTGCTTGTATGCATCATTGGAATATGCATTACATCAGCATTATGGTCAGTGTCATGCAATTACCATTCATCTCATGGTAAGAAATGAGAGTAATTGGGATATTTGTGTTATCAAAAACCTAAGAGCTGGTAATGTGCTTTTGTTTCTCCAGGAGGAAATTATGGTGGAGGGCCTGGCTATGGAGGAGGTCGAGGGGGATATGGAGGTGGTGGTCCGGGATATGGGAACCAGGGTGGTGGATTTGGTGGTGGATATGACAACTACAATGATGGAGGTACTGCTTTTATTGTTTCCCCTCTCTGCTTATTTCAACATCATCGAATATTTATCCTTTTATATGAAGATTGAATAGCAAAAGTGCAGTATTCTGTACAGTGTTGAAGTCAGACACTTGTCACTTTAGGAAACTTTGGAGGTGGAGGTGGAGGCGGAGGTGGGAATTACAACGACTTTGGGAATTATGGTGGACAGCAGTCCAATTATGGCCCCATCAAGGGAAACAACTTTGGTGGCAGAAACTCAGGTGGACCCTATGGCGGTGAGTTTTGCTTTGAGATTCTGTGTGGGTTGTAATGAGACTTCAAAATTATTTATCAAGAGTCACATAGCCTTTTTTTTCCTTTGAAAAAAAAAATGCTATTTTCTGGTGTTGAATCGTTGTTGGTTGCAGGTGGCTATGGCTCTGGGAGTGGTGGAGGTGGCTATGGCACACGGCGCTATTAATTATTTCATGCTTTGGTAAGTTAAATTCAATTTCACAACACACTAGTGGCACAGTACAGAGCACATAAAAGTGTAGAATAACTATTTGTTCTATCCTGTATCCATTCAACAGGCTTCAGTTCTTAGCAGGAGAGGCGAGGAGGTGAGCAAAGGAGTTGTCAGGAAAGCTGCAGGTTACGTTGAGGCAGTCATCTGAAAGCATTAGAGGAACACAGAAGTCAGAGATATTACTGCAGCTAAATCGGAGATGTTTATGGAAAAAAAAAGGACTGTACACACAAGACATGAGTGCAGATGATGCCCTTCATTACTTGTGATTGATGTTTCCCTACTAAGCAAATTTTTTCCTTTTGTGCATCTAAAGTGTGTGTATTGTGCCTATAGTATCAGGGGTAAAGTGACTTTTTTTTTTTTTTTACCTGAAGTCAGTTCTTAATATAATCTTAATTTTTTTGTTTTTATTTTCCTTTTCTCTGTGGTTTAGATTTCTGCCAGTCATTTCATCTCATGTCTCTTTACTTGCTTTTGTCAAATGGCATAGATCTGTCAGGCCCTCAGATGAGCTAGAGTTAACCATTTTTCTTTTAAGTATTATGATTGCTCAATTTCAAGTGTCAAGTGTATTTTGATTTTGTATTTGAAGCACAGTATGTAATTCCTTCATAGTAATAGTGTCAACAATTTTAAGCAGTCTGGATTAGAATTAAGGGAATGCTTCACTCTACTTGTTCACAGCAAACAGACTTCTAGATTGTTCAAATATTTTGAGTAGTAGAAAACGACCGAATAAAATTGTGTAGTAAAGTGCCATGAGGTTCAGTGCATCATTGGTTCAGAAAAAAAAAAAAAAAAAGATTCAAAGAGTTACTAATTTGTTTGTTGCCTGCTTGTTGGAAACATGAAGTTTAGCAAATCGGCCTTTCCAGAACATTTTTCTTTTTTGGAAGTATTTTTAAAGACTGTATTTTTTCCCCCCCTGGCTCAATGACAAGGGAGTTTTGGGTAGACCTAGGGCAAGGGCCCATACCCCACCTATGCCAGTGTTGAGCAAGTAGGATTATAACAGCCACACGCTCCTGCAGTTGGGCCCTCAGCGTCGCTAGTGTGGAAGATTGCAGATGACTGTCAGACAGGACGTCTTCAGCCCCAGCACAGTGGACCAGGCAGCATGTTGAGAGAGAAAAGAGAAGGCAGCATCAAGCACAACGCCCATGGAGGAAAGCTTGCAGTATCGTGCCTGGTAGTGAGCAACTCTTTTTTTCAAAGGCTAGCTAAACCCTCCAGCAGCTGGTGCTAGCGAAGAAAGACTAGTTCCTGGACACATTGGAGATCCTGTTGAGTCAGAGATACTGCAGTTTACCCGCAAAGACTAGATTTCAGACGTAACAGGAAAAGGGAGTGAGTATTTTCACAAAAAGCTTACTTGAGAAGATGGAGCAGGTAAGAGTAACCACTTTGCTTGATTTTCAGATTTGGAAAGAAGCATTACTTCTCGATGAAAATCTGTAAAGACCTGATAACATGGAAGGTTCTGGATGGGTAAGACTTGTTTTTCAAAATATTATCCAAGGCTGCTCATAGTGTAACCTAACCTTACACTAAAAGGAAGTGATGATCAGAGGTGCAGCGCTCCTTGAAGGTAAACTGAGCAGGATGACAAACTGTATTGCTCCACATTGACCACAATCAACCTGCAATATCATCACACTGCTTGGTATACCTTGAAGGCAAAATGTACTGTATATTAATGTTTCATTATTGTTTGTATAAGTTGATTATCTGTGATAATTGTAACAAATGAAATTACAGGTTTCTCATACCTTCTGGATATGTACACACATGAATTTCAAGGCTATATTAAGTAATGCAATACAACAAATGTGTAGATGGTCATAGAGATCAGAGCCTTGCAGGCCCTTTTCTCAATCCTCTATGAACTAGTTAAAGCATTTTCCAATTGAAAACTTGATTAAATTTTCTTAATTGGAGCTGTGCTAGCGATCTTCAGATATAGTCAGTCAAGTAGCTTACACTTCTTAAATCACAAATTATGAATAGTTTTACCTTCAAGTTTGATACTGAAGTCAGTCAAATTAGTCAGACTAGTAGACACAAGGGACATTGCTACCATGTGCTGAATACATCATACTTATAAAGATTATAATTATAAAGCAACCCTCAAGATCAGCTAATACATATTTAATGGCTTGTTAAAACATTTCAATTATTTCCTCATGGCATGAGTCAGTATTAAAAGCAAAGGGCACTGTGCCTGCCAACATTATGTTGATTCAAGTGTTTCTCAATCAACTCAGGGATAGTATTTGTAGTGGGAATATTTGATCAACTTCATATCACAAATCGGAGCTTGGCTTACCTCAGTTTGGTTGAACTACATCTAATTAAAAGATTGCTATGCAAGTATGAGTGTGACTTGTATGTTTTTTTTTTTCTTAATTATTTTATTTTATTATTTTTTAAATAAAAATATCTTCCCAAAAATGAGTGATTTATTTCTGAAAAGCAAATAGTAGTTTTTTTTTTTTGTTTGTTTTTTGTTTTTTGTTTTTTTTAAATTGCACCCAGATGTAACCGAGCAGTGAAGTGTTTTTCTCGTGTAATGCCCGCTACAACTGTTGTGAATGTCAAACGATCTCATAAGGATTTTATTGTTTGATTTACTGAGTGCTTACAGAAGTCCTTCTAAAGTTTGTTAACCTGCTTGCGAGTTTTGTTTGCTTACAGCTCCTGAAGTTTGGTCAGAGTAGAAAATGGGCTTGTTGATCAAAGGTAGTGTGTGTGGGTGAAAGTGCATGAAGAGCAAATACTGATTGTGCAGGGCTTTGCCTTTGAACATGTTGCCTGGTGGACCATTGTGAAGTTGTCATGCATGGTTCACATTGAGTATACAGACTGTAGCTGAACAATTGTGCTCACTGTTGTGTAACATAATGGATGCAGTGGGTGTGATTTCTTTTTTTCCCTTTTTGGGTGTGTATGTGGGGGAGGGTATAATGGAGGTTTACAGGTTTACAAATTTTGGGTCATACACCAGATTTAGTTTACTGTATGAATGCATGTGCACCCGATAAAGGCAAGGTGATTGTGAAATGGGCTGAAAGATTTAACACTGCTACTTTGTTTCTGTACAAGATGCCATTCACCGTAGGGTTCTGCTTTACAAGCCTCATGGCAAAGCGTGCAGAAATGAGCACATGGTAAGTTATGTAATCATTCCAAGACTATATGTCCATCTGGCATCGATCTACTCCAAGCTGTGGCTGTAGCCGCAGTACACCCCACACTATACCCACACTGTTCATTTGACAGAAAATAGGAGACCAAATGGTTATATGGATACTTTATTGAAAAGCACAGAAGTCAGGATTTAAAAAAAAAAAACTGGGTAGCAAATCAAAAGGTAAAGTTATAAAACAGACATAGGAGTAACAGTGATTGAAACAAAGTCATTAGCATACTGAAACATGATATATACATATATAGATATATACATTAAAATACATTTTGTCAATCTTAATAGCAAATAATGCTTATTTACAAACAATATTGGTAAAGGAATCTGAGGGTATTAGAAAGCAGTACAAAAGAAGTAAAATATCAAAAATAGTACAACATTCAAGAGGAGTAAGCCAAAACTATATAATAGTTCTGCTGATCTACTTAGACTTAAAGCTGAGCAACTACAAAGTTATTGCATAGTATTACTATGATAATAGTGTAGTACCATATTACAAAGATAAGTGCTTGTTTTTGTTCTTCACGGGTGTCTTTTTAGTGCGAGGAACAAGGAAGACGCTTCCATCAGATGTCTGTTGGAGAGAGTAGTCAGATGGGGAGTAGGAGTTGCCCTCCTCATCTCTCAGCATACTGAATACCTCCAGATACAAGCTGTTGAGCTGCAGCTTCATCTCCCTCAGGTTGCTGTCATTTTGGCTCTTTTCTCTCAGCAGACGCTCCTTCTGCTCCTTCAGTGAGTCTAGGTCATACTCCAACTCCACTATGTTTTCCATCTTGCGTTTGCGGCAGTTCTGGGCGGCTACCTTATTCTTCCCGCGGCGTCTGATGTCTCGGACCAGAGCCAGCTGGGCCTCGTTAAGTTGGTGCTTTGACAACATCTCATTGAAATCATCCACAGGCAGGTTGATAATCATGTCTACAGTGAAAGGGATTTGGAGGGACTTAGCCCTCTGCTCGTCTCTGGAGAGACGCACCTCATAGGTTTTCCTCTGCTTGTCTTTAGTGAAGGGAGCTTTGTTGTGGCCAGTCTCCTCTGCTGGCTCCGTCCTGGGTTGTTTGAGTTTCTTTTCCTGCTGCTGTTGTTGCTGACCAACTGGTGCCAAAAGAGAAGCTGTTGACTGGAATTCATCAGGTTGGAAATTCAAGCAGAACATTTCTGAGTAATCAGATTCTTCACTACCAGGGTTGAGGTCTGGCTCGTCCATGTCTGAATCGCTAAAACCAAAAGACCCATCACCGCTTACAGACTTCTCAGGTGAACTAGCATTCGGACTTGTGTTCAAAGAGATTCCTGAATCTGAATCCGGCAATTCTGCCATCACTTCTTGTTTGCATCTCTCAAATGTGTCTCCAGGTGAAAGGCTGTGAATGTCCATTGGCTGGAAGGCAGGTTTGTTTGGTATCTCAGACAAGGTGCTGCTTCCATTCCCCTCTAGGCAATGTGGGTTGTCAGTGCTCTCTTTTGTACCCAGGATGGGGTTGGGGTAAAACATGTCACAGAAATTGTCTGCACTGAAGCTGGTATTTAACTGAAGGGCTTTTGCCGTCATCTGATTGAGGCTGTCTGGTGGGGCCACGTTGGGAAATGTGTCGAGTGCATGAAGCATTTCAGGGGGGCAAACATCTACATTGTTTGGCCCCACATCTGTAAGATTAGGCAATGGGTAAAAGCTGTAGTTTGCATCCTGAACTTCAGGGCTGTTTGTAACAGGATATGCAGTCGTCTCCAGAGTATCCTCCATCTGCATGTTCAGGCATTGCTAGGGAAAAATAAACAGATTTGCAATCAGTAAAGTAAATACAACTGACATAGCTATTAACGATCACTATCGTCAACACAAAACCATACAAAAAAACGAAGAAAAATGTAAAAGTTGTAAAAGCCATTTCATTTGGAACATTTAAACATAAGAGACTTAATCCTTGGGCTGGGGTTCAAATTTTGCAAAAAGTTTTTTTTGCGTTGTTCCTATACATGCGATATTACCAGCTATATGTGGGTTTGCTGTATGTATAGTTTACTAAAAAATGATAATGCTGCAATTCTACAACTATCAAACAAATCGAAAATCTCTTGCCACAAAGCAACAGTGTGTTAAGTGCCTTAACCACTGTGAACAAGAAGTTTTCTTGTTCAGCAAAACTAGGCTAGAAGTTACAGTTGATTTAAACTGCATCACACCTTGAAAGCACCTCCTCATGCTCTGAGTAGCCTCAACATCGAAACCTAATCACAGTGGAATGAGCCTGGTGCACCTGTCTCTGCATATATGAGACCCCATTCACACAGGGCAAACAAAAGTGTGTTTGTCCTCTAATGCCTGGCTCCTGCCGTTGATGCATTCTTTGGGTGTTTGTTCCACCACACAAACCATCATGCTATTGAGGCGGTAGAATCCATGTATTATACCTGCAGCTCAGGGAGGGACAAAAGCTCCATCCAGGCTTGCTCCAAATCTAGGGAGGTTCTCTGGGGTACTAGTGGATCTGGGGAAAGGGGGGTCTGAGGCAAAGCTGGCTGCTCAGGGGACATCATGATGTGACTGCTGCTGGGGGCCGGAACAGTCGTGTCCACACCAACAGGGGTGTCCTACAACCCAAAAGACACAAATACAAACAGTTTGCATTGACCTAAAAGACATGTTAAGGACATAATGTCGTGGACAGTATTAATTTAGTCAATGTTCTTACCTCAGTTGCCTCTACCAGGGGAAATGTCTCTGCCAGCAGCTGCAAACATTCATCAAATGACATGCCATCACCATCCTCTTCTGTAAAACTGGCATTCTGCAAGACAGGTTTAGATACATTCAGTCAAATGTATTCAAATTCAGATCTTATTTAAAACATCCTTTGTGGCATAAAATCTCATATAATTAGTGTATGATTCTCTATGTGTAAATCTCAGATATTAGTCTTTGCAGAGCAGTTTCTAAAGAGCCAAATGCACCGATGCAAACCTACAAACCACCTGTGTTTCCCTAATTACACAGAATGAGGTGGTTACCTAGCTACACAGCTGCAGCCAATGGAGTGAGGGGGGAGTGGCCCGCCCCTGACATGAATAATGACAGCCAAACGCAGGTACCTGTGTAACCTCTAGAGGTGTGGCAGCTGACTGCAGTGGGGTGCTCGGTGGGGGGCGGGGTATGTACTCGCCCGTCTCCTCATCCAGTTGTAGCTGCTCCAGCAGGGCCTTCTCCTGCTCCCTGAGCAGCTGCAGCCTCTTCTCTTCCTCCAGTTCCCGCTGCCTCTGCAGTTCATGCTCTTTCTGACGGTGGCTGTAGTCAAACACCTCACGCCTGGCACCGAGGTCAATGTCCTGCCTCCACAGTATGTCAATCAGCTCCATGTCCTGAAAAGACACCCACAAATGTGATCAGTTAGAGAGCCACAAGCCAAAGCCATGCTATCCTGCAGTGGGAATGAGATCAGCCCTGGAACAAGGAGCAGTGTCCCTGCTGTGAAGTGTGCCTACTGCACCTGCCACACCCTGTCCCTAGTATCTGTTCACTGACAACACTGGCATAATGTCAAGAGGAAGAAGCAGCATAAATAATACAGGTACTTCTCTGTTTTCTGTTACCACCACACACCAGCACAAGACATGTATCTTCAGATCAGAGTCCATCCAGACATGTGAGAATATGTGTAATGCTGGCCTATGAATTAATTTGTCACATGGAAATACACAAATAAATCCAATTCAGGCTGTTGCATATGATGTGATTTTGACTTCATTAAAATTTAATTCAGTTCTCTATTCATGTCTATAGGATTTAACACTTTCTAGGGTTGCGAACTAGCATCAAGTTTCTAACTGTGTATAACAATATCTAGACTTTTATTATTTGGTTTCTATGATACACGGCAATTTCAAAAAATCTTTCCAAGCACAACAAAATGTCAAGTCAATTAAAATTAGGAAAGGAAAGCTGTAAAACATGTGACATGAAATTCCAGACTTTTCTTCCCTTTTCATTTTCAAGATCAGTAATGTTTTTCCGTTAGAGGCTTCAAACTAAATAAGAATATTTATGACTGGCTTGAACAGAGTGCTTCAATTATGTGAGTATCATAGAGCAAAATATTGCACGCTACTACAATATTACATTGCAGTTTAAATATGGGGATATTTTAATGCTATTTCCTGTATATCCCCTCATTGGATGGATGTTGTTAGTTGTTTTTTTAACCAAGAATGTCCAGCGAATAAACTGAGTAACTCTCTCCCTTGGCCTCCTACCGTCAATTACACATAACCTATTTACAGAAGGAAACCTTTCACAAGGCCCTGAGAGATTGCATAAACCCACAATATTAGGTCACAAGAAAACCTCTGAGCATGTGACTGTTTGTTACTCAGATTTGGGTGGAAATGCAACCTATAAGCTCAGCTGCTTAACGCTTTGTTCGGACCAGGTCACATGTCCCGAACAGAGAAAACAGAGAGGAAGTAGAGAAGGAACCAAAGCGAAGTAAAGCACAAAACAGAACAAAACACAGGGAGGAGGATGTGAAATCGAAAAGACACAAAGTACGCCATTAACATTATGATTAACAAATGCCACAAAGGAACCCTCCACGTCTTGGAAAAGATACAGCATGTTTCTATCTTCTGATTCCAACATTAAGGAAACAGGCAGGCTGACATATCATGATAAAAAACTAATAATTAACTAAAAAAACTAAAAATAAATACTTCAACATCTTTGAAGGCATTGTTGACACAGAGTCTGTCTGACTATGCCACTGGTGCTGCAAAATAAGAACCCACTAACCCTCTTTGCCTCAGTGTTGCATCAGAGGCTGTATCAGGCCATGACCACTTCAGGATTACGCGTCACTAAGGCTGCCTAGTATAAATCATATTCACTGGGAGAGAGGTAAGTGCACAACCAGATATTATGGCTGCTGGAGAAATGAGGAAGTAGCCTAAAATGCCTATGTGGGCTGCTTGCACACACCTCTTGAAGTCATCCATGTTTTCCAAATTCAAAAACCACATTGTGTCTGCTGGTCACACCTTACAAACCCATCAGACAAATCGTTAAGGAAAACAATTGATTCTACTAAAAACACAAATAGGAAAAGTTCATTTCACCCCCTTAACGGTACAACTGATAATCAATTTATAAGATTTATACTGATTAGGATTTTTTTTCAACTGAGGATGCCAATAGCTAATACTTTTTGTCAATATTAAGTAAAAATTATAAGGCAAAAGTATAAATAAACAAGATAACTATTATGGGAATACATCTTTTAATGAAATGTTTGAATAAATGAAATGCTAAAAAAAAAAACAGAATATTAAAAATTCAAAACAAATGGTACTGTAAAACATTTTTTTCAGAAAGCTAGAGATTAACCTGGTTAATAACAGAGAGGGGAAACATGAACATGCCAAAGTCCAGAACTTAAAAAAGTCAGATATTGGCCCAATGTATATATATCAGATAATTTGATAAATCGGTCTAACCCTTGCCCCTCTATTATCACTGATAAAAAAAAAAAAGTGTGTTGTAGAGGGAGGGCTTGTTTAATTATACTGTTATATAGGCGTATTGTCCTTGATCCCCTACTAGCCTTCATAAATCATTGCTGATATTTTGTAATGGAAACAAATAGTAGTAATGCCATAGACACTGAATACATTGTGTGAATGCGAGTGTCAGTGAGTCACAAGTTCAGGACTGGCATGAGAACAAGGAAACTATCTCATAAAATGACTTTTTCTGAGAAGTCTCAGCTGGACAAACAACACACTTGCACCTATGTGAACACACAATATATATCTTTAATTTAACAGTGTGACGATATACTGGACAACATCCTTTTCCCCCAGAAAATAGAAATGAAAATGAAGAGGCGTGTGGCTATGGAAAACAGGCTCACCAACAGACCAAACATATTGTTCCATTAACCAACAAACCCGAGTGATAGTGTGGTACTATGCTGTGTGCCTGGTTAGCATGGGTTGTTCATTCACCTGAATCTTCAGACACACACAAGGGCCTCAGAGGGAGTTGACCAGAGCAGTTTATTATGCCTCCTTTCATCAGAATTCACTGGACATTCACCCTTGACCAAGGATGATGAAACACAGCTGCACATGTTCCAAAACAGCCCTATAGGCCCACATCCATCAGCTGCGCACTTCCAATGACCCTCTCTTATGACAACCTAATCTAAACACCACATTAGGCCTATTTACAGCCTCCTCAACTTTTTCACCCAACATCACAGCCTTTCTAAATCCAGACAAGGTCTAATTCACGCTTAAAAATGACTTCTATCATTTTGTATGTCAAACTACAGTGGGGAACAAAAAAATAATCAAGATAGAGGCTACAGTATTATCTCCTCTGAGTCAGTCTACAGAAAACATTCAGAATGAATAAACAGAGCCCATAACAGCTAAGGGATCACATGCATGGCGAGAAGGAAGGGGTGGGGAGGGGTGAGACAGAGAGACACCATACCAGACATCTACAAGAAAAAAAAAATCTTAGGAGAGACAAAGTTTATCAACTAATCAAGGTGTAGGCAGTGTTGTATTAGTAGCTATATCCGCCCACACATCTCAAAGTCAAACCGGTTTACAGCAAGTTTTCCCCTGTCGAGTAGATCGGACCGTACAGACGTCAATGACTTGCAGAATTGAAAGCTGTACAGAGGGAAACCTTATAACTCTTCTAATGAAAATGAGATCCTGTGTTTCCTATGTTTGCCCAGGCTACGCGGGGACTGTAATGCCTCCACTGTAATAACTACGCTATAGGTGCAGGCCCGGGCTGACACATTGCGTATCGATTATCCAATGCAACATAATAGCCATGAAACATCAAAAGTTTACCCAAACAAAGCGCTATACTGTTTCCTTATCAAATTGCGTCAAGGTAAAACACCGATCAAAGTCAACGGGATGATTTATTTGAGCTCGCGGAACAGTCCGTTTTTGATCGGCCAGTAAATATATGGATATATTTACCTGTTGACTGACATTCATGACGGGCACCTCCATTTCCATCATTATGGAGCTCTGCCTTCGCGGAACGAAACACCTATGATCAAAATGTGTGTATTCCTCAAATAACAGATCAGAAAGCCTGGCCACCTGGAGGCGAGGAGTCCGACGTAACAATCCGGAGGTCAGGGAAATATTGCTTCCTCTAATCTATTGAAAATTACGGAAAACCCCGAGCAGCGCCGTGGCCCTGCCCACAAGCTGCGGCAGCCAGCCCAGTCCCCCTCCCCGGCCTGAGAGGCGATAAGGGCTGTGCGTGTGGAGCCCGCTGCGCCCTACGCTTTATCAGTTTACCAAAAGAAAACTGTTACACAACAAATTAACGTGAATTTCAAAATAATAATATTTTAGTATAAGCTTTAGCATCCACTTGATTTGTTAATAAAACAACAGTAGACCTCCAGAGCCTCAGAAGACATAGTCCGATGAGGAAATACAGCCTAGGTAATATCAGGACATAATTTCCCTACATTTCTAGTCTACATAAGCTTATTCTGAGATAAAAGCTGCAGGGTAGTGCTAAACTTAAAAACTCCACTTCTCCTCCAATAAACCTACCATCGGACGGGTTTTATCTGGTGCATAGCGCCCCCTGCTGGTTACTGTGCCTGGTGTGGAGATGGAGGCCCTGGGGCCCCAATGTCCCGCAGAGACACCTCACCCAGACCCACTAGTGGACACACACACAGCTGACTAGAGTGTAAGTATACCTTCTTAGGAAAGGAAAAGCACTGTATAGTGCTCTTTTAAATGACTTATTCCGGATATAGGCCACTGACGAGGGAAAAAATGGTTTACGCCTATAAATAGATTTTATAAGGGTATATGGAAATAGGATCATAAATTGTGTACATTCGCTAGAGATACCCTATAGTGATAGCATATGAGATTAAAAATACGATTAAGTATGATATGGTCATATTGACTACCACAAGCACAGACAAAGCTGTTATAGGAATAGATTATTGTAACATAAAAATGTTTTTTTTTTCTAATGGGTGACGTTTATTTTATACATTGATATGCGAGTTCTTCTTGTTTTGTATTGGTTCACTGTACTTTAGTTGGTGGGAGTAAGATTATAATTTAAAGGGGTTGTTACGTCAGTGAAGGCTACAGAGCGCCTCGCAGCTTAATACATTTAAAGCATTCTGACACCTCGGCGCGAGTAAGAAGTTGGATCGCGATGCAATTAAGGCTCGTCTGAAAGATGTCAACCCAGTAAGGTAGACTTTAGCTCTGACTCTAGCACCTATCTGTAAAGAACCTCATGCTACAGAGCAGCCCACTGTGCCACCGCGTGAAATTACACTAAAAGACTTTTTTTTCCCTCAAGCGCGCTCATGAACACGCGTTCACGTTTGGCAGCTCCACGTCGACATTCTTCCAGCTGCAGATAGTGAACTGCACAGGACTGGAAGAAGAAAAGGTAAAAGCGGCATAAGGCACCTTACGATTAGTGTACTGCAAGTCCACAGGCGGACAGCAAGCGCAGTCAGAGCAGGCTTTTGCATTGTTAATCTGCCCATAGGCCTGCAATGTTTTCAGATAGCTTTCTCCTTTTGCATTTTATGATCTAGACTATTTGCCCCTCGTGTTGGATTGCAGCTGGCCCCTTGCGTCTACCTCTATCAGGTACAGTATGACTTGCAGAACTTATTTTGCCTCTGAAATATCTCCTGTTGTAGAATTTATTGACACGTTAGCAGTTGAAACGTGGCATAATCTGTGTCATCTTTTTTGCACTTTGAAAGTTATTGCCTGTTACCTGCTGGTGAAGTGGCCAGTATCCAACTACCTTCAAACTTATGGAACTCACTAGGCTACCCCTGGAGCTCAGCTGGTCTACTGCATTTTCCTCATAGCTATCACGTTTACTTACGTTGTTTAGTGGAGATATCATTCTCCATGATTCAGCTGAGAAAGTTGTCAGAGCTCAACAGGTAGAGTCATTATACTAAAGGGCTCACAGTCTCATGAGTGAAATCACTCTAATCAAGATGCATGTGTCTCCAAATTTGGAGTCTTTAAACATGTCAGCTGAAAAAGAGAGTGGCAAAACGTCAACTTTACAATCATTACGGCTGTCAAAGTTGAAATGGTGAGTAAACACATTTTAGGGACCAGGCCCCAGTGATATTTAGTCATTAATCATTAGTGAAGAGAGCTGACAACATGTAAGAATCTCCACTAGGCCTGCACCAGGGAGGATTAATCTCACAGCAAGCCCTTCTGTGAAGCCCCAGTCTTTTAAGTAGTCAAGTCTTGGCTACTTGTTATGCCGTAGTCTTATCCAAATGTGAAGGTTCAATTACAGCAGGTTCATCCTGGAGGACAATTGCTTTCAGATGATTAAAAAGTTTCAATGAAACTCAATACAACGAAGAAAGCAATCATTACCAAGCTGAAATGTATTATTCTCCCCTGCTTTCTGTGCCTCACTACAGGTTAAGGAGCACTCTGTCGTGAAGTGGCTAGGGGTGCACAAAGGACAAACCTATGAGCTGGCACCATGGCTTTCCAAATAAAGTTCTGTGATACACTTAGACTCTAATTGTTTGCAGTCAGTGCATTACAGAACTTTGTTTTGGGAGTTAATACTTTGGCCCGTGGGAAACAAATCATCAAACATCTGGATGAGCAGTTCACAGCAAGGCACATTTCTGTTGAAGAGTGATTGTTTTCTCAAATAAAGTGTGATTTTTTGTCAAGTGTTTGTTGCAAGCTCTGTCTTTTTGATTATGGTCATTTTTGGGGTGAAAAATAGCCATTGCTTGTGGTTGGTATAACTCAGTGTGTTACATCATTACTTAAAAGAGCACTGTGTGCCATATGGAAACACTAGTCGTGCTGGTCATGTGACTCAATGGAGGTGAGGCAGAAAGGTAAACAGTAAAGTTAAATTGTTTAACTTACACTCAAATGTAAACCATATCACAAAGCCTGTGTATTAAGGTAATCCAATGTTACTGTCTTAAGAGGCGTAAACCTTTGTCAGAGCCTTCCTGGTAATGAACGGTTTGATTATGTGGCAGACACAGCAACTCAAAGAATGGAGCACATATAGTTTTATTATCTCAGCTTTACGCTGCCAGTTTCACTCACAAATACAGTTTATATGAAAGTTATGATGCATGGGGAACATTTACAAATTTTAGATAGGGTATTTTGCTGTCAGTTTTGAATAACAGGATTTTATTCTTCAACCATTTTCTTCAGTTTCTTTAGTTCCATATGTTCACTGTTTCAGTTTCTTCCATTATGCTGTTTCCATACAAGCTGAAGGTGCCAATGTTAATTTCCATTGCCTCAGAGCTGCCCATGCAGCATCACTGTGCGATTCATGTACACTAGCTGTTGATATTAATGTATAAATTCCCATATATCCATATACAATTCAGGCTACTAGATTTAAAGCTAATGCAATGTCAGTTTGTTTCTGTCAGTGTGCAGCCTGTCGCATTCTTTCATCCGATTAAAGTAGGAGGTTCTGTTACAGACACTGTAACTTTACTATCTTTGATTCTACTAAATTCCAATAACCTATGGATCAGAGCTTACTATGTAATCAGTCGTATACTGCAAGGCATGCTGGGAATCACGTAAAATGCTGCCTTCATGGGCTCCTCGTAAGCTCTTCCCTCCGACTTCCCAAGTCTCAAATAACCTACCGCTTGTGCACTCGGTCTGTTTTTGGTCGGAATATAATAACAGCATGTTGAAAGATTATTTTTGGTGACAATTTAGAAACCGATCGTTACAGAGCCACTGTGCTGCAGTTAAAAAGAAAGATGAACCAGGCACGCAATATCTGATCCTATCTAATCCATTTAAATACTTGGTTAAAAGTCAAACAATAATGAAAATAAAAAATATACAATATTGCTCAGTGTTTGCACCAATGGATATACTGATTCACTGAACCATGAGTTGTTGACCAGTCTTTCTGTGTGCAATGGATAAGTGCAGAATTACAGAAAATCCTCACTTTCTCATCCAAAT
>OMLB01015655.1:0-13116 GCA_900302555.1 Myripristis jacobus | reverse complement strand
TGAAGAAAGCTGCATGACATTTTAGTCATACCGCAGCGCAGGCTGCAAAGGCTAGAAGTGATTGAGGTGCTGGACGGCACAACTTCTGAGTGAAGAGTTCAAGGACAGGGACTGACTGACCGGCACGCTGTCAGAAAACAATCCTGAAGTGGAATTAAGTATCAGTGCAAGTATAAGGTGGTAAAAATAAATGGGCTACTGAAAAAAAAACACAATAATGCATCAGTTTTTAAATTCTACCTTTCTTTCAGGTTGAGAACTTGACAGAGGAGCAGAAAAATGGTGAGGATGAGAAACCAATGTGTTCTCTGGTGATGCTATTACTAGACTGCAACTAGTACTATTACGACTGTTGCTACAACTACTATTAGTACTACTACAACTTGTACTATTACCACTAACACTTAAGACTATTACATCCACTGCTACTACTATTACTATTAACACCAATTGTACCAATTGTAAGGCCAACTTTAAACATTTTAATTGAAATAAAACTAATATGTTAAATATATCTACTAAACAGCTACTTAATATATTGAAATTTGAAGAAAATACGGACATTTTACTTTGTTACACTGTGAAAATAACAAAGACTCCTACACTGTCTTTTTGGGGCTACCAGGGAACCATAGAATACCAATAATAATGTTACTATTTTTAATTGAATGTGTATCACATAGTTCGTAACTTAAGTAACCTTCTGCAATATGTTTTACCATCATGTTAGCAATCAGTTTAATGTAATGCAATCTAATGGTTGTGCCCCTCTCAGAGTTCAAGGCTGCATTTGACATCTTCATCCAGGATGCAGAAGATGGCTGCATCAGCACCAAGGAGTTGGGGAAGGTGATGAGGATGTTGGGGCAGAACCCCACCCCTGAAGAGTTACAGGAGATGATTGATGAGGTGGATGAGGATGGTATGTCAGCAGCTGCCACATCACTGTACTGTGTGCTCAGATGACCTCCAATATTTGTTTCCATCACTGTGGATGTAGTAGAAATAAGGATATCCGCACACTTAGTCATTGAAATCCTCACCGACTAAGTGTGCAGATATCCCTATTTCTAATTGAATTTTCTGATCTTCCAGCACCTTACACAACTATTTGAGCCAGGTGGAGTGGTAGTACTCCTACATCCATCCATAACCTGTTTCATACAGGTTATCTATGAAACCTTTAGAATCAAAGCTATACTGGACAGTTTTGCCCACTGGCAGTGAGAGGTAACTAGAAAATTGTAACTTAAATATCCAAAAATCTTCTAAGGTTATGTCAGTAAACTGACAGAGCCCATCTGTCTTGCTTTACACCAAAAGATATCAAAGGGATGAAAAATCACAGGTAGAAGACGTAACACTGGAGAGTCCAGGTTTCTCTAAATGGAGTGCTACTCGGGAGACACTTTGGATTTCACTCTTCAGTTTCAATTTGTCACTTCCTGTGTGGAGAAATTTATCACCGGTAACCATGACAACTCCAGAATTCATTTTGGGCAAAGAAGGTCAATATATGATATCTCAATAAGTGGAAATAGAAGTTTCCTTTCTGCTGCAGTACTTTTTTTTTTTTTTTTTTTTTTTTACATAGAGATACTGTTTAATGCAGCTTTAGATAATGTCAAATATGAACCAAATAGTTCACAGTTCTTCTACAATTCAATGGTATCTGTTTGCAGGCAGCGGAACAGTCGACTTCGATGAGTTCTTAGTTATGATGGTCCGCTGCATGAAGGAGGAGAGCAAAGGAAAATCAGAAGAGGAGTTGGCCGAACTCTTTCGCATGTTTGACAAGTACTTTTCTTACTGGACTTCCTCATCATGCTACACAGTCACCTCAGAATTTATAGCACTGATCATGACACACTGACAGGCTGGTCTTTTCACACAACTCAAGCTAGACTGAGCTGTCTTAGTAACTTTGATCATCATCACTTTACTAGAATGGACCACATCAGCTAAGAATGATCTGGCTCAGCAATGCATGACTCCGACTGTCAATTTAGTGTGAAAATGCAGACATTACAGACATGTGAAGGTATAATTGATTCTTTCATGTTGTGTTGAGGAATGGGGACGGCTACATTGACTTAGAAGAGCTTAAGACCATGCTTGAGTCCACCGGAGAGGCAATCACCGAAGACGACATTGAAGAGCTGATGAAGGACGGAGACAAAAACAATGACGGCAAAATTGACTATGACGGTAAGGGAGTGGCCCGGTAGTAATGCAGTAGAGCTGCTGAACACTTGGAATCAGATGGTCACAAAACTGTGTGGAGTGATGTAGATCAGCACTCCTAATCACAAAAGCCTGATACATACAGGGTGGCAATCACAGAGCAGCACTGTATTCATATGTCTTGAGTAAATTAAGCACCAATCCAATACTCACAGAGCTGGTGAAAACCCACCTTCTTCCATCCCACAGGCTCCATCCATTTCCCTAACAAATCAATATGTTTTACTTTGCGTATTCTTTCTGACAGAGTTCCTGGAGTTCATGAAGGGTGTTGAATAAAGGATTCACCAGGTACCTGAAGGCCTCAAACAGCAGCATCTTAATGTTTCCTTGTAGCTGGAACACCACATCTGATGTCATTTCCAGTAACACCCCCCCCGAGTTCGTCCATGGTTTCAACTCAACACACAAACACATCTGTCCTCAGCTATTTTATGACACCCCTGTCTCATCACTTAAATTCTCAAGATGCCTCCACGAGACACTGAGAGGTCTGAAGAGAGAATAATGGACTGCAAATTTCTGTATCTCTGATAACGATGACTAAATGGAAGTGTTAAACATTTTAAGAAAATACAGTATATTTTCAATAAAGAGAGAATTTCAGTATTATATACGTTATGTCTTCTGTAATGCATGATATCTTTGGATAGAGATACATGTAGACTTAAAATCACAAGGAAAACTCCAAGGCACCCTCTTATAACAATTAAAATCCCTTTATTGTCATGGCATGGTCATGTTAGACCTTTAAAACAAATTCTGCCTTGTAGTTTTCCTTGTGTTTTTTTTTCTTGTGATTTTTATATTAATCTTTGTTTGAGCGCCAGAATTTCAGTCCAAATTTCCCTTTTTTGTGAATGCCACTCCCACAGTTTTTACACTACATACATTTACTATACATTAAAATGATCAGATTCTCATAGGGTATATACATATTACTTTTGTAAGATTTTTTTTACAACTGTGGGAATTAAAAAAATACTTCATTGTGAGTGATTGTCTTTGTCTAAAGAAATCAAAGGTGGCATGTTCAGCTTGGCAACACTGGAGCCAGCGGTTGACAGAAGGATCAGAGAGCAAAGCCATGCAGACAGACGTGAGGACAGACAGGCAGGCACATCACTATTTACAGCACTACTGCAACTGCTACTACTACTAATAAAGGTAATACTACTACTAATGCTACAACTACTGCCAGAACTAACACTGCTGCTACTGCTGCCTCTGCTAGTAGTGTGATTATAAAGGTGACAACTTCCTCTACTACCACAAAGTGCTACTACTTTGCAATTGCTGCTGCTTCTACCTCTACTGCTACTACTCCTGCTGCCAAATAGTGAGCCTGCATCAAAGTATGAAAACTATGTTGTAGCTTGTATATAATTGTGTATTCGTGATTTGTAAATTGTTTACAACCTAATTAAAAACCTAATTATAAACCATTGTATTGTAAAGTGGTACCTATTTTTCTAATTTCATCCCTGTAATGTCTGCTGTTGTAAACTTGGCCCAGTGTGAAACAATCACTCACCTGGCTCAGGGAATCCATGACTATTTCTTTGCATGTCAGTGTTGTTGGATTCACCACCAGGCCGCAGATCGACTGACCCACTAGGAAAAACTACCGCTCCAAATGGTCTGTCCACCTCTGCATGACGCCGCTTTTAATCTGAGGAGGAAAATAAAGACAGCATGCATGTCTCAATCTTCCCGTATAGCTACTGGACAAGGAAGACTGAAGTCATGCTCACAATTCAGTAATACCAGGGCTCACGTTTCCACGAGTTTGCCATATCAACAGATTTGTTTACATTCACAAAATATATAACACAACATTTAGTTTGACACAACAAGTCACAATGACTGCTGAATAAATGTACTACCTTCCAGCCTAAAACATATTGGGAATCTTTATTTTTAAGACTGCAATGTTTATGTCAAAGGAAAATCTAGAAATTAAGGAAAAATCAGCTTTGGCAAGATAAAGTCCCATGCAATAAAATGAACTCTGTTTGCTATAGGTACTTGATTAGGTACCTAGTCAAGTACATCTAGTACTTGTCTTAATGCTTTTACTCACTGCCAAATAGACTGCATTGCTAACATGCTATTGACACAACACCTATAAATAAATGAGATAACGTACACTACCACATCACACAGTTCCAGTGGGAGAGATATGGACTTTTTGCTTGCCACTTTTAAACCACAGTTTTAACACTTCTTTGCTTGTAACATGCATTTTCTATAAGTTCCATGACATTTTACATCCTGTTTTGCTGTGAAGTTTAAAATAAATGGCTGTTTTAGTGAAGGTTTTTGTGTTCAATGCTAACTTTCAGGGAATCAGACAAGCACTATGCTCAAGAAAACAGACAGGTGGCCTCTTTGTACTGTATCTAATGTAAAGCAGCCATTATGCTAACTGTGTAATGGGAATAAGATGTTATACCCTTTATTCAGTTAATTAGCAGCTGGAAGAAAGTGACCAGTACGTGGAAAGTTAATGTTACATGGAGTACATGGAGGGTTAGTGCATTGTGTGTAGTGTATAGCATGTCTTAATAATAGCTTCTACACATAGGGCCAATGACTCTGCCACAGGTTACCGAGTTAGTTTTTGTAGAATTATTTTAAAAATAATGAGGCTCATGAATGCGGTGTCGACAACACTGCCACAAGGGTTTGTCGACCTTATTTTACAACAATGTCAGCATTAAGACTATATTATCCGGCTTTATACTTACAAAATATTCAATACATGTTACGAAATACTAATGTAAAATGAATTTATTCGACGGTTAGTAGGCTACAAACCACCCACCTCCAGCGGGCCCGTCTGTCTGCAGTGTGGAGCCGTTAGTGTCTGCAATAACTTCGTCCCGGCACAAGGTGTCGCTGTTTACCTTAATTAGACATCAAGTAAACACTTCAGGCCTCTGGGTGCCTTCAATGGACACTGAGAACTGAATATTCAACAGCTGAGTGATGGCTGTACTCTAGGTCAAGGGCTGGAAAGGAATTCAGTTTGCTTCTCAAATTGTTTTTTTTTGTTTGTTTGTTTGTTTGTTTGTTTTTAAATTATTATTACATACATACATACATACATAATATTTGCCTTTTGTATGAAACTCTCTCTCGAGACCACATCTGTTTTTATTCTGGGAGACCCTATGGTTTGACTCAAACAAGGTAGCAACATGTATCCGGTCAGGTGCTGAGGTGAGCCCACTTGTTTTAATTAACATGTTGCATCATTCAAACAGTAAGAGGTTTGGTATTTTTCAACCCAGGCCATATTAAACGTTGATATCCATTTATAATAACATGGCACAACTGCACCGCTGGCTTTAATTATCAGAAACTTTGTTGGCCCTCAACACAGACCACTTCTTTTCAGCCTCAAAAAGCTTTACATGTCCATTTTGAAAATGGTTAACTCAAATACATCTTGACATTGTCCTCCCAAAAAAATTGGTTGGAAACGATGCTAAGAAGTTTTCATCAGTTTCTTGGCAAACTTTGGAATGGTTGTACACAACCAATACAAATCACTGATTCGAGAAAACAATATTTTATTAGATAGTTATGTCTATGAGCTTCATTTTTACAAAGTGTGGCCGCAAAATTCCAGTATCACAAACAGGTGTCATAAATGTAAGATTTCACTCTCATTAAGGATCAAGACAATAACTTCTCATTACCCCCAGACTCCTAGCCTAAAGACACACACACACACACACACACACACACACACACACACACACAACTGCAAATTCTACAAGTTCATCTAGAGGAACAAAATGTTTTAAAGAGAACACTTTAAATTTGGGAAGTAAGGGGTGTAATGCAATTCAAAATACCAGTTTTGGGTGTCCCTCATGGAGTCCTTCAGGTTCATTATGCACAGTCCTTCATTATTCATGTATTCTTGTTTGTTTATCTGCTCAGCTGTGCCACAAGGATGGCTGTAAGTAGCATTTTTATTTCACAGCAACAAAGGAAAGCACTCAGTCAGCAATAGGTCTGGATTATGTCACCCAATTTATACAAAATATACCAGCTCTGGTATTCAGTAACTGGAATTTCCACTGTCATTTACACATTCACCAAAGTTAGTTAGTTAAACCTTATTGTCCCAGAGGGAAAGTTTCCATGGACTTTGCACTGCAATTACAAATTAATTCGCTGTGCTGACCCATGTAAGCAGAAACTGTTGGCTTTTATTCAGCAAACAGTGTATGCTCAACACATATATTTGCTGATATCAACAGCAATATATATTGATACTGCTTTTGATGAGGTATTGTTTGATCCTCAGTGTGGAGGCAGCAGGTGTGAATGGCCCTCAAAGCTCCACAGGAGATCAGTGTTGTTTATGTTGTGTGTATTGGCTTTGGGATGTGTGCCATTAAGATCACACAGATGACTAAATGTAAAGATTAGACATATTTGAATACTATAGGATGATGGACAGGCAATGTTCAAAAGGGGTAATGCCCTAATGAGTGTGAGAAGTGTGTGAGAAACTGTTTGAACTGTCCGATATCTGATGTGGATGCACGATTTGTCTGCATAAACAGGAAGAAAAACAACCACCGTATCTTCAGTTTATTTTAGAATGATGATCTTATTAATTTTTTTCCACAACCACAGCAGTCATTCTCACCATCGTGTGTATTAAAAGAAACTGAAAATGGATGATGAACCAGACTGGATTTAAAGATGTCATTAGCTATAAACTTGTTATGGGACAGGTTTCAGGTAATGATTGCACTGTCCCTATCCACAAGAACATATGAAATAAAGAGAATCAAAATAATATCAAAGATGTTTATATTACAGCTCCAGTGATGATTGTTTTTTTCTGCTTTAAACCCACAGATGCACTGAATAAACTGTCAGGCAGCATACTTGACCATTTTTACATAATTCAGTGATTTATTTCCCCCAAGTCGAGACATGTTCAAATATAATCTTTGCTTCAAGTTCATATTATCATGAACTATTCAAGTACAATCCAATCATACGGGAGTAATGATCAGAATAAATTAACTTCTTAATTAAGGCACACTCAGTAGTTAACAAACACCAAAGAAGTTGATTTTATAAAGCCCTTAAAACGTAACATGAAAACCTCTACAAAAAGGTGGAAAGCAGTCAGCACATGTAAATCACACTTCAAACAAAAGCCGCAAAAGAGAAACACTTCTATAACCTGGTAAATCAACAATGAGCAAACTCCACGGACAGAAAGCATTATTTGCAGCGTAATGTGTAGATTGCTGCGAGAAACCCACTTGATCCGTACAAGTAAAAATGTATAGAATTGAAATAGAAAGTCAGAGCCGAGAGGAGTGGAAGAGCCAATGAAAACAATCACCTTGAGCCCACTTAATCAAACAATAACGATTCCTATTTCTTCTGCATCGGTGTGGTCTGAGAAGATTGCACAGACTGGATGGCCATGCATGAACATCGCTTGCATTAGATTTGAATGGTATGTTGCTGTTAATAGTGGACAGTGAGCAGTTAATATGCAGCAGAAATACATGCAAAATGCATCTTGACAGTCAGCTTCTCAAAAGCATTTTGGCCTGTCACAGATGGCTTTTACTATGAAAAACATGTGCAGCAAAAAAGTGTGCAGTAGCCTATACTGACCTCTGTAGTGGAAATTATGCTCAGTTCAGCATTTTTGAGAAAGATGCCCCTGCTCAAATTCAAATATATGTCTGCTTTGTTAATGATTCATCTATCAGATGACTTCCTTATAGAAAACAGGACGGAAGACTGCCTTTCTGTCAAAAAACATCACTGGTGCACACTCTAATTATGTTCACTAGTTGGTCTTAACGGAGATTAATAGAGATATTATGGAGTCAGCAGACTGATTCAAACTGTGAATGTGATAACCAAACTTCCAAAATTCACAAAAAAAAATCTTGGCATCAAGCCGATCCATTTAAAGTCTCAGCAAGCGCGTTTTTTTGTTTGTTTGTTTGTTTTCCAGTGACTGAATTGACAATCAGCCGACTCCATTCATTGACCGCCATACTTCAACCATGCTGACTTTAGCAGGGGATAGTGCAAAGGTATCTGGATGACATTCCTTAAAAAAGTAGGGTCACCCTGTCAAAAATGACGGTAGTATCAGTGTGAGCAGGTCATCTGGGTCCAGCACCAACACACTAATGTTCAAACCCCCTGTGCCATCATAGCTCAAATAAACCAAACTGCAAATGTGTAAATACACTGTTGTAATGTTGAGACGGGATTCCTGGTGTCCTCAACCTGAGCCTTCCTCAATTTTGTTGGCGACCTGGTGAAGTCAGAGGGGAAGGTTAGAGCTGCTGGGATACTATTACTGACTCAACCCATTCAGAACGGCTTCCAAAAGGAAATGGGAAAATGTCAGCTATGCTACTGTAAGCATGAGATGTTTGGAAATGAGGTTACAAGCAAGATTCAATAGCAAAGAGGCAAAGATTTCTTGTTAATTTAATAAAGAGAGATTCGATATAAAACATCCTCTTAAACACAAACAAGGGAAGAGCAGGAAAAAAAAGATTCCAGGCAAAGTTATCACAGTCCATGCTGATCAGAAGCAACCAACATTTAACAGACACTTCTCCCAAAATGTCCAGCATTTCACCAACACCTCATTTTGTAAGGAAAACTGAAGACAAGAAGCCGATTTACAAGACAATAGAAAGGATGAAAAGACAAGTTTGTACATTTTGGATTTGTTAGTACCACCTTATTACTGTACTGTAATGTCATATTTAGGCTGCTCATTTAATCTGTGGGGTATTTTGGGTATAAATCAATCCATTTAATTCTTCATCTCACTGAATTATGAGTATAAAGAATCTAAGATGGCACTAACATCCAGGTAGGCAAACAAGAGAAATGCAGCGGGACACAAATCTCTCAACACCGAGTATGTGATATTTGAAGGCACCAGGAAGCTGGACGTCAACTGAAGTTTGACAAACCAGAACAAAGCCTACCTACTTACAGGACAGGCTCTGTTTTGAATTTCATCAGGAACAACAAATGCCGTAAATTCCAGAACAACTGAATGAACTGCAGTGAGGGTGATCTGCTAAAATGTCTCCCTACACCTCATAGCTCCACTGATGGAATTTAAGAGGACAAAGGAAGTAAAGACTCCATGGTCTTTGATCTTGAGTAAGGGACACTATCTAACTGGTGCTTTCAACGGAAATCAAATTCTTCAGTCTTCAAAGTCCCACAGAAGAAAACAGCTGTTGTGGAGAAGCTTGTGCCTTACTTACATAGCTGACTGAATTTGCTTTCGAACAGCTCTTCTTATGAACTTATTACACACACAGAGGAAAATGTCTGAGCCATCTTGTGTGAAAGAGAAAAGGACAAGGTGTGTACCACTATCATACCAACCCCCGTCAGAACATGACCAACATATAATGAGGAAAACAATCCATTCACAGGGAAAAGTGAAAACTGAGAAATCAACCAACAAAGAGAGGACTGATGGAGAAAGAGGAAATCTTTGCCACCACACACGGAAGTCAACAAACAGAGCAGAGAAGGTCATTTTTGCAGTTTATGTTCCCAGTTCAAAGCATTTTGTTTGTGAGTTTATACCTTGCTCCTGAAGAGGGGTTTGGCGCCAGGGCCGCAGTACTCGTTGTAGATAAGCTTGAAGAGGAAAAGGTGGAACAGGGTAATGAGTGAGGCCACGCTGAACCAGAAGAGAAAGGGCAGGCCTGGGTACCTATTTGCCATGTGCTCCTCGTGGGCCAAGATGGCCTTGAGGTGCAGAGTGTGGCGAAGGTCCTGTAGGTGGCGAAGGTCGGTGGAGATGTAAAGCAGTGGTGTGATGGGTTGTGTCACCATCACTGGGAAGGTGTGCCCTTTAACCTCAGACGTCAGCTCCACCGGCTCGTTGAGGCAGCCGGCCTCACAGGCGTACAGCTGCACCGGCTTCTCCTGCGGCTTTACTGACACGTGAAGGAACGGCTTGCCATCAACATCCAGCAGCACCGCCAAGTTGATGAGGTCCTGATTGTAGTGGATTCCTCGCAGTGCGTAGCTGTTGTGTAGCACGTCCGGATCGGCCTGGAACTGCAGATGGTTCTCGGTGAACTGAAGGCCGCCGAAGCTGAGAACCATGCCCTGCATGACGCCGTGAGCTCCGGCTGCCACCAGCACCCTGCAGCCTCTCTTCTGAAGGGTCAGAGTCCACAGCGTGACCAGCTGGAGGATTTGGGCGGTGCTGCTGACTCGCTCAGGCCACAGGATCTCTGCGTGCATGGTGGCATGGCCACTGAAGCAATGGTCGGCGTAGTTGAGGCTGGACTCCAGACGGGCACGCTCCTCACTGCTCAGCCTCCGGTCCAGCAGGGGGGCTGTTGTGGAGGACAGGACGTAGTACAGGGTGGTGTTCACTGTGCGGCTGGAAGGGGTGTGAGAGTCTGTGATCTTCCTCATCTCCACGCCTGTGAGAAGAGACAGAGCAATGATGAAAAAGAGAGCTTGCCAGCAGTCTTTACAGCAGTTTCGCATATAAAGCACTCGTTCACTTATTTTCTCTATATCAACTTGAGGTCCCCTTCCACTCAAAAATGTATTCCTCTTATGTTCATGTACCCTAAAATGTCTGACCTTGACTATACAGACTTGCATCTGCTCAAGGTTTGTCACTAGAGAGGTGTTTTCACACTCCTCTACTGAAGGTGGAGGTGTCTGTGCACATCCTAAAATCTCAGATTCAGTCCTACCCCAGGCCGCTAGATTTGCAAGTGCAATTGCATTTCTAAAAAAAAATAAGTTGTCAGACTAAACTAAATGAAGTCAGCTAAACTAAACGTGAATCACTTCTCTTGACAAATTTACAGCTGTTACAGAAACAGACAGTATGCCATTTTTTTCCCCTGTAAAACACACAAAACATTATTACTGTTACTGCTGTTTTGTTTACAGGACAGTGTTAGTGCAAAACTATCACCTCTCATTTAAATATCATACATTGCCGAACTGCAAAGAAGAAGGCGATGCTTGTTAAAATGACCCGATCTGCATTTCGACAGCTCACCAGAGATGAAGAGATCCATCCAAGCCTGCTGGTGATCCATAACCAGGTCATCCACACTGGCCCTGAGCAGCTCCCCCAGCTCCTTCTTGGCTCCATCTCGCAGAGCCGTGAAGGTCTCGTCCAGTTTAGAGGAATCGATGGGCTCCGAGGTCCACACCACTGACACAACGTTGTCCGTGTACTCCGACTTGGCCAAGACCTGGATCCTACTGTTCATTTTCTTCGTGGCCACCACCACCAACACGATGCGGTTGTTCTCCACAAGCACTCGGCCAGAGGAGAGCACAATCTCTCTGTCCTCCACTTTCTCCACACCGGTGGAGAACTTACTCCCGAACGAGGGGGTTTCAGAGGAGGCTTCCAGTAAAGCAGTCCTGTCAGACGGGTTGTTGATGTGGATTCGCTGAAGGTAGACATGAGGCCGGCTGCGGTGGGCAATGAACTCCTCCCTGACGGTGACACAATCCCGGGCTGACTGCGATGTGGCTGGTAACACACAGCGGACCGAGAGCACAGACCCTTTGCGGAACCACAAGAGGGAAGCCTGAGCCTCAGCCCGCTTCCCCGGAAGGTGGACACCCACTATCGGGGAATACTCAGTCTGGTGGACGGGAGCCACACCGGGCTGGGAAGATGACGCTACCCACAATTTGTTTGAGTCAATGTCAACTAGAATATGGCCATTCCCTGAAACAAAGGGTGTGTCTACGTTCTCCTGAGGTGTCCTACAGATCCCCTCTCCTCTGTCTACCAGAGACTTCCACCTGTGGATTTCAGTCTGTAAACACTGCCCGGCCACTCCTCCAGACATGACTGACCCACTGAAAAACCTTAGCTTATGCTCTGCCCCCAGGTACCAGTAGAAAATGAGGAAAAGCAACAGTCCTATGAGGAGTCTTCTTGCCCAACTACTTGACAACAAGCCTGGCAGCCCCTTTAGTCTCTGCTGGAGCCACATTTTGTTTTTAAACACCAGTTTAGTGACCAAAGACTGTACTGAGGCTGGAAATTTAACACGTACGGCACCTTGACACTCGCTCGCTATCAAAACAACGTAAGTTACTAGTCATTTTCTTCTGCCAACTGTGCTGGACGAAAGCTGACAAACTGGGTTAGCTTGCTGGCTAAGTTCAGTTAGCTAACGTTAGCTAGCGCCGTGGCCGAGATCTGTGGAAAATGTGTTTTTGGGCCTCACATCGTGGCTGTTGTCGTATCTTCTGTTGCACACAGCTGTTGGTCACCATTAGCTTGCCTCTGCCGCTTGCCACATCTCAGCTCTGTTCAGTTTTCCTTTGCTTACGGAAAAAGCACTTGTTTCCAAACAACTCAGCAGCCGCTGACACTTCTGGTTTCTCACTACTGTCGTAAAGTAGTGCGCAACGGCAGCGACCGGAAATGTCGTAACGAGTTGTTACCAGTTAATGTATAATGTATAATGTTTACCCCAATTTCATTGCTTTGTTATGTGAATTTAAAGAATATACAAAGACTATCACATTTATAAACCTTATGAAAGTAATAAAACTGTCAGTATGTACTGTAAACTCTTTAAAGAGAAATAAATGATGCGTTGTATTCTTATTCTCTAATAATATTATTAATGGAGTCTATTTTTCCCACTATTTTTTTTATTGGATTTTTTTAAAATTCATACTCCTGTTTCCTTGTACACCATTATGTTGAGCACATGTGTGAAATGTGTGTATATCTGAATGTATTTTCAATTCAGATTTTTAGTATAAGTATTATAAGTATATATATATTATATATATTATATATAATTATAA
>OMLB01015650.1:15075-27290 GCA_900302555.1 Myripristis jacobus | reverse complement strand
TGTGCAGCTGGCCTCGGCCGAATGAATGGACACTCTCAAATCGCCCCGGGAAGTGTATGTGTGAGTCTGTGTGTGTGTGTGTGTGTGTGTGTGTGTGTGTGTGTGTGTGTGTGTGTGAGAGAGAGGGAGAGAGAGCACGGAGGGAGGATGGTCTCAGATGTAAATAGCTGCAGTCATTAGATTGTGTTAAGAACTAATGGAAGAAGCAACCGTTAATTTCCTTTGCAGAATCCACACGTGCACGTTGACGGCAGGGTTGCGAAGATCAATCTCAAGGCCTTTGATTGCCGTCCAGGTTCGGAGAGGAAGTTCAGCTAATCCCCCGGGTCCATTCTGTCCACTCTGTCTCTGCTAGAAAGAGAGCAGGCCACAGTCGCTGTATCTGCTGCCATGATTCATTTAACAAGCAGGAACATTTTGAACCTCGCTGACTGGGGTTGTCCAAGAAATCTAAACATGGTGAACGATGAATTGATTTTAGATAGATTATGATGCTCGAATCCAGCAGAGCGTCAAGGGAGGCTTTACTCAGTGATGGAAGATTGTATTTAGTAATCAAGTCCCTGGTTAGGTAGTTATGGATATATTGGACCAGCTACAGTTAGGTCCATAAGTATTTGGACAGTGACACAGTACTCATAATTTTGCCCTAGTACACCACCACAGTGGATTTCAAATGAGATAATAAAGATGTGATTGAGGTGCAGATTTTCAGGTTTAATTTAAGGGGTTGAACAAAAATATGGCGTTAACCTCTTAGAAATTGCATTTGCATTTGGTAGCTGTTTATCAGAACCCTCAACATGCAATCCAAAGAGGTGTCTATGCAGGTGAAGGAGTCCATCATTAGGCTCAAAAAGCAAATACAATCCATCAGACAGATAGCAACAACTTTAGGAGTAGCCAAATCAACAGTTTGGTATATCCTGAAAAAAGGAGGAATGGACTGTTAAGCTCAGCAACACCAAAAAGCCTGGAAGACCACAAACGACATCTAAAGTAGATGACTGATGAAGAAAAACCCATTCACAACGTCTAGGGAAGTCAGAAATACTGTCATGGAGGTGTATCATTGTCTAAATGTACAGTCATGACATGTTTGCGAGAAAATAAATACAGAGGGTAAACAGCAAGGTGCAAACGGACTGGTGTCACTCAAGAACAGGAAGGTCAGATTAGACTTTGAAAAAAAAAAAAACATCTAAAAAAGCCTGCCCGATTCTGAAACAAGGGTCTTTGGACAGATGAAACAAAGATTAACTTTTACCAGAATGATGGGAAGTGAAAAGTGAGAGAATGAAAGGAGCTGCTCATGACCCAAAGCAGAGCACACCATCTGTCCAGCATGGTGGAGGCAGTGTTATGGCATGAGCATGTATGGCTGCCAATGGAACTGGGACACTAGTGTTTATTGATGATGTGACTGCTGATGGAAGGATGAATTTTAATGTTTATAGAGCTATACTGTCTGCTCAGATTCAGGCAAATACCACAAAACTGATAGGATGTCACTTCACAGTGCTGATGGACAATAACCCAAAACACACTGCGAAAACAACCCAAGAGTTACTCAAAGCAAAGAAGTGGAATATTATTCAATGGCAAAGTCAGTCCCCAGACCTCAACCCAACTGAGCTGCTTTTCACTTGCTGAAGACCTAATTGAAGGCCCAAAGACCCACAAACAAGCGGCAACTGAAGGCAGCTGCAGTGAAGGCTTGGCAGAGCATCTCAAGGGAGGAAACTGGTGATGTTGTCCATGGGCTCCAGACTTCAGGCAGTCTGGAACCCATGCAAAGCACTGCAAAGGAATTTCTTCCAAATATTGAATATAATTGTTATAATTACAGTTATGTATGTTATGTGTAGTTTGTCCAATTACTTCTGAGCCTCTGCAATTCCTAAACGATTAATGCCATATTTTTGTTCGACCCCTTACATTAAAGCTGCAAGTCTGCATTTCAATCCCGTTTTGATTACTCCATTTCAAATCCACTGTGGTGGTGTACAAGGGCAAAATTATGAATGTTGTGTCACTGTCCAAATACTTATGGACCTAACTGTGTTTCATACATTCAGCTTGTGCCAGCATGCATTTTTCCCTCAAACTTCCTATTTTCTTCATTGCACGTAATAAATGTTGTTTCAAAACTTTGCATATGTAATACTTACTAATACTTACTCAATAGTGAGGCAACAATCACTGGGTATGAGCAGAATCACTGTTTTCAGTTGTTCGAGATGAAATTGTTCAGGTGTGGATGTTGTGGAGTTGAGGCAGCGGGCTGCATGTCCAACTCGGTAGCGTGGTGAGAGGAAGTGTGTTATTGTAACCTCTGCCTGGTGAGCCCTCCCCATCTATCCAGCCCACTGCCTCACTGGCTCGCCGTGAGCCTGTCTGTCCCTGCAGCCAACAAGGCCTCTGCTGTTCCCTGCTCAGTGCTATGTTTTACTCTCTAAATATGTTCTAGAAATCTGTCTGTACATCTGTCTGTCAGTCAGATTATTTCACTCTTTGCAGGGGCTGAAGTTTTAGGCTTTGGGTCAAGGGCTGTTTTCTTACAGTCACTTTCAATTAGTCAGATATTAAAAGGCCAATGTATAGCTGTAGTCATTTGCTGAATTTGCATAATGTTATACAGTGTCTATATGATTTAGATTTTTGTGGATATACTGTATCCTGCCAAAAACAAATGTAGAAATGTTGCTTAGGGGATGCTTAGTTCCCATTTTAGTGTCACTTTGGTCATCATCTTGAATCCACTCTGCAGACAGAAACCACTAATGGTCAGCTCAAGGAAATACATTTATTCATTAAAAATAGAAAGAAATCCGTTGGTCTCAGAAAGTTTTAGAAACTTTCTCTGTGTGAATCTGCTGCTGCCTTCCCAATTTAGCTGACTTTTTTTTTTGGCATCGTTCCCTTGTAAATGGAGTAGAATCTGATAAGTGTGTGTAAAGTGTGCGGAAACACTATACAAGCGTTTGCATTCTTATTTATTAATGTGGGACACTTGAAAAAGTTAAGGGGAACTTTTTCTCTTAAATGTGCTAAGTACAATAAATTATTGATTTTTTTTTTTTTTTTAAAGCATGTCCTCTCAAGTTGGCATTCAGTTTTTTAGAGAATCAGTGAGCACAAGACGCCCAGAAGGCCCTAAAATATTCCCTCGCTTCAAGAGGTCATATTATTCAGTTTTAAAGTGCATGTGTCTGTTCGTTTCACCAAGACGTGGTGAGAACAAGGCCGCTGTGGCTTGTCTCCAGTGCACTCTCCCAAAATCATCTCCAGCCCTGAGTATTTTTTTCTTCTTGGATAAGACGTAGATTAAAGTATTGGCGTACCCCGCACCACCACTACGTCCACCTCCTTTCCGACATTGTAATCACCTGCTAATGCAATGCCTCCACAAGCTGACTGGACCCACATCCCATTGATTTGTTGCTGCTTTGCCCGGCGTTACCTGGAGACTCAATGCGATGCCAAGCTGGTGTGCTCTTCAATGGCTTCAATCGATTCTTATGAATGGCAGACTTTTCTATGCAGGTGTGCATGCGTGTGTGTGTGTGGCCAGGCAGGTCCTGTGTAGCGGAGATAGTGTTCGGTTGGTTCCACACACCACACAATATACACACAAGTCTGCTTGTCTGTATATTGAGTCACACCTCCCCCCCTCTCTCTCTCTCTCTCTCTCTCTCTCCCCCTCTCTCTCTTTCTCTCTCTGATTGCCTCTTGTCCTCTTGTCTTATCCTTGCATCTGACTGATACCCCAGTTGAGGTAACGTGAGAATGCGCATCAACATTTTTAATGATGTTTGTCTTTTCCGTGTAATTAACTGTAACCCTTCACCCTGTGTCTCATGGTTGTGCTCAGACTCACTACAGTGTAAAAACTTGAGAATTGTGAGAGGTTTGGCTGGTGATTCATCAAGGCTTCCATTTACCTCTTGGAGAGAGTGTTTCCATTGTAAGGATGAGGAATGGCATGTGGCGGTTTTGGCGAAGCTCCACTGGAGAGGCAGAAGGACTTCTGACGTCATTAGGAAACGTGACCCACTTCTAGAGAGCCGCGGAGCCTCGGGCTGGTTGAGCAGATGTGGCACAGATGCGCGTGCGTGCACACACACAAGTACGCGTGTGCGCCTCCACACACCCTACTTAGCCTTTCTTTTCCGTTCAAATAGCCACAGAAACAGAATCAACGGAGCAAAACTTTAGCCTGGTCTCATTTGGGTTTGCGGTCGTGCAAAGGCGTGAACAGACGTGGTCATGGGCTTGTGAGCTGGTAGAAGAGGTAAAGCGAGAGGAAAGGCAGGGTGTTTGTGGGCCATTCAGGCCACATCTGGTGGATTTCTAAACAGGTCTCAGAGGGGTAGAAAAGAGCCTGGAGCAGCATCTATGTCTTTCGGCTACAGTGCTCCCGTTATGTAAGGTGGATGCAGGGAAGGCATGGTGATGGGCCCGAGAGAACGATAGATTCTCTTCCACTGGCTTCATCCACTGGCCCTGTCCCGCCCACATGCCAGGGGCAAAATCTGAGCCTCCCTGTCTGCCATTACTCCATTGGTTCCAGCCATTACGTAAAGCCATTCTTTTGCATCTGTCAGTTGGTCATGGTGCAGTCCAATAGGCTCTCTTCATCTCTCTGCTATTCGCACTTTCAGCAAATACGTCACAGTCCCTGTCATAGTTTCTGCACCCAGAGATACCGGTTAAGTCACCCACTTCTGGAACCACGTGTCCCCCGCTGGACCAGCACGGGATCCCACCAGAGCCTTCTGTCCTGTTTCCACCGCTTCGCCACTGACTGAATGAAAACATCTCTTCTTTTGAAATAGTGCAGTGCTTTCTCACTGTCTGTTAATGGGGTTTCACATGCTACTGTGAATCATATCCCCCCAGGGAGTTGGTAAAGTTTCATCTAATCGAATCTCATTCCCCGAACCTGATATCCCGTCAGGAGTTGTGGTGTAAACGATCGTTATAATTTGAGGCGATGTTGCAAAATCACAATTTACCTTTCACATCATTTTGTTGAATAAATGATGTCATGGATATGTTTGTTCACAACGCTGCCAGGAATTCTTTGAGAACCAAAAAAGGTAGCAGTGAGGGCAGTCTCGCCTGTAAATTCAAGATTCAGGATTGTTTACTGTCATTTCTCAATACACCTGTATAAAGGAAGCAAAACAGCATTTACCTCCCTGTACCTGTAGAAAATGAAAGTAAAAAAAATAAAATAATAATAATAATAATAGGAAAAGAACAATATGGTGAAAGTTCAGTCTACTTTTCTTATGCATGCTGTCTCCAGTTTTGGATTGAGATTTTCCCACACTGTAAAAGTTCCACTCCGCTTCTGGTATTCACGTTTAACAAATCAGAAAATTCGGTGCGCTCTGTGAACCCCTCGTTATGCCGCTGACAGAATTTAAACTGCTCTGCGCCTGCCTGCCTTGAGCTGTCATCTCATTGCTGCTGTTTGCAACTTACCTTCCACCTTAGCACCTCCTGCGATGCTCATATCCAGCTCCTCAGAGCACAACCCAACTCCAGGGTCAGGCCGATCTCTCTCCAGTTTTTACGAATGAGGTTTTACTGCTCACCTGCAGGAAGTCCACCTTCACCTCCACCACCAGTTTCTAGACTGGATCAGGGAAAAATGTATCCATGCTATAATGAGGGATTAATACCCTGTGAAAATAATTTTATGATGTGTTCTAATCACCAAAAGTTTTCTGTAAATTGTAAATTGACTCCCCAGCGATTTCTGTCTTGAAAAGAAATAGTATCTTTATGTAGTTTCTTCCTGACTGAAATGCAGTTGGGTTGTATGATTTTATATGAACAGCACCTCTTGCAGCATTGGCTGAAATTCCATGTAAACACCTGATCTCTGCTCATTTTCCTATTTTATTTTATTTTATTTTATTTTATTTTATTTTATTTTTGTGATTAGTTGAACCGCTTCTGAAGTATTAGTCCTCTAGTGGATCAGTTTATTTTGGATTGCATCTACCTTGGGTATAAGCAGCTCTGTCCATAACAGGGTCAGAGAATTTCTCATTTTCAAAAAACTGCATCACTGTACTATCTGCCAAGCTGCAGCTGGCAGTCGGTTCCCGTTTTAAGAGGAAAACCTGCCAAATAACCTAGATCTATGGAAAAGAGGGACATCAGTGTCTATTGATCTCCATCAGAAGCCTGGCTGTTTGCTATTGATATTGTTTGGTTTTTAATCTATTCTCGTTTTGGCAGCTGTCTCCTCTTCATTTGTTATTTTATCCCCCCAGGGAAGCGTTAATGGCTATATCTTTGCAGTCAGATGTGAGATTGGTCTTTTTTCTGTGTGTTTAGAATGCAGATAAAGTCCAGAAAACGAACCGGTGATTCCTCTGCCAAGAGGCTGCTCACACTGTCTATGATGAGCTCATTATTTCTGAAATGCCATCGGTAATGAAGATTGGTCACCTTCAAGAAGCAACTCAATTCACTGTGACTGAGGCCTTTACATGTCTCGTCACGCCAAGTTCACCAAGCTCTTGTATACACTGTAGCTGACAGCAGTGGCGAAAACACTCCCAATGACATTACATGCTTACAAAGATTATTCCTGATGAATTTCACGTGTCGGAATTGGCAGCAGGAATGCATTTGGATGTCGAGGGAAATACAAACAGACAACCCTCATAACATACACACACACACATGCACAAACACACACACACCTGTGCAAGGGGGGCAGTCGCCTGTGATGTTACCGCTGATGTAATAAGTGCTCATTCATTTCCAAGTTGGCAAAATGTGAAGACTGATTCAGGGGCTGGTAGATGAAAAGGTCAGTGGGCTTGTTTTGAGAGAGTGTAAGATTTCCATCATCGCGCTGCACGCTCTTCCACACCCGGGCCAAACTACACAAACACTGTCTCTGAAGCCCCTGACAGCCTGGATCCCGCCATTAAGTCAATAATCTGCCCTGTCCTCCCCTCTCTCTCTACCCCGCGCGACTACCTACTGGTGGTTTACGTACTTCCCCTTTTACTTACCTCAACAAAGCTTGTCCAAACAGCGGCGTAACTTTCCTCCTGTGTGTTTCCCTTCCTCACACCACACCGTTTTCCACAAATCTTCCAGTCTTCTCTCGCTTCAGATCCGATCCTCTTCTCACCCGACACCCTTTCATTGTTTCCAGACAGCGGTGAAACATATTGAGGGAAATGTGTGGAACGTTAGAGTCTGTTTGTGTGAGAAAGACCGGTAGAGGCGCACACACACACACACACACACACACACATTCACAGATGCACGCGCACACACGGGGACTAGTTCCAGGAAAGTGGCATCTGTGCAGCCCATTAGATGGGGATTCAGTGGACTTGTGCAAGCCTTTTACATATGGTGGTCAGCTGCTGGAAGGGAACTGGAACCGGGGGTCACATTTGAGAGAAAACACAAAGAGATGTGATGCATGTCAGACACACACACACACTCACACACACACTCCAACTCCACAAATCCTGCAATGCCCTTCACCACTGCCCAGGTAGCATTGCGCTGGCCAAATCGTTTATATATCTGCAGGGCTTGGCTGTGGGACAGAATAGCCAGCTACCCCGTGGGGCGCAAATAAACTTTCACTCTCACACATTTGGAGCCGTCCACCTTGCTCAAACACATTCTAGCACCTCCCACCTCCCGGACCTTCCTCGCTGAAGCCCTGTTAGCGCATTTGTATTTTGTTATCATAGCTGTTGCTTTTTGAACATTGACTGCTTGTCAACTAAAAAGGACATAATAACCCCTCGAAAAAATTTTCCTCATTTGTTTCAAGGAAGTTTCCCAATAATGAGGAAGGGTGCGGCAAGAGTGGAGAAGTCTCAGTGGCCTCTCGTCGGTAGCAATACAATTATTATTACAGGAAAAGTCCACCCTACTGTAAATGGTTGCTGAAATGTCTCTAGAGTGTAGGTCGACCCCCTCGCCTGGAGAGAGCTAGAAGAGGAGCGAGTGAGGAAGCGGGGAGAAGAGTGAGGGAGTAAGGGAATGTTTTGTGAAGGCTTTTTGGAAGTGAGGAGGAGGGCAGCTGTGTTTCATTAGTATGTTTGTGTTGCTGGGTCTGAGTTGACTGGACCAAGTACAGACCCAGACAGAGGCCAGGCCAGGATACTCCCTGCTGGGCCAACTGCTCTGCCCCCATATCTAACTTTGAACTTTTCTTGCTGTTTTTATGCCAGTGTGCCAAGCGAAATTCCTATTACATTTCTCATGGACAAAATTCGATTCTGTTCTCTCATGATATGTTATGTTATGTTATATTATATTCTAAAATATGGAGCCAAACAGCCATCATGCAATACCTACTCTGAGAGAGGCAAGGCTGGCAGAGGTTTTATTTTGAGCTTCTCACCTAATGAACATGATGCAAGTTTCCTATCACAACAGTTTCCATACTACACATGCAGCTGGAGGATATGAGGAGGACCAGCCCGCCCTTACTGAGCATCAGCTTTGCACAGTAATCTATGGTGGGCTTTGGCATGGGTGGTAGAGAGTCATGGTGACACAATGTCATTGCTGCTTTGATTGTAAAACATCCTCAATGGCAGGGAAGTGGTCGAATTGAAATTATATTATCGTATTTAGCATAGCTAATGTTTTGAAAGTTCCTCCCTATGCAGCAGTTAGTTATGGTGATAATTTTATTATCATTTAGGCAATGTTTAGAAAATCACTATCTGGACTGAGGACTTTCGGGGAACATGCAGTTAGATTACAGTAATGAGTATCTTACTGGTATTGGTAATGTATTATTGTTACTGAGAAAAGGCATAGTAATCATGTTACACATAATTATCCTAAAAAAAAAAAAGCTCAACAAATGCGGAAACATGCTCTAAGGGGGGAAAAGGGCTTTGTTACTGAGAGAGCAGTGACACAAACAGCATTAACCTAACTTAGAATAATGGTCGGTAACAGTTCTAGATAGTAGTAGTTAAAATACCATTGTAACCACTGTCATTAGAGCAGATTGTCCATTAAACTTCGTATGCTGCAGGTTTTGGAGGCGGTAATGAGATTCCATTACAGAAGGCGGAGTAAACCAATATAATTATATTTTAAGCAGGTAATCTGCTTCAGTGGACTAGTTAAAATTAACCCAAGTAAATTTAGGTTCAGATAATGTTTGGAGAACCTCCCACATGGCAGTGGGTGACTCATAGTCAGGTAATATTATTAGGAGCAACATTTTAAAGGAAAAAGTACCTTCTGGGTGGTATGTAGTTGGTCATGGAGATATTACGAGAGGCATGCCCCTCTGGGAGGCTCCTGCTCATGTTGTTTGAAGATTGTGTTGTGTCAGAGCACCTGGTCAGAGCCCCAGGCAGCGGATGTGGCTGCGCAGGAGGTTGCATGAGTTGGAGATTCATTAAGCTCACTGCCCTGCCAGGTGGACTGCAGCTTGCTTCAGCCGCACACACTCTCCCAAACACATGCACACGATTAGCCACACACATTCGTGGTGCACATACGCTCGCCGCCAGATACATGGATGTGTGCATGTGTAGTTGCTGTGTTGGAAAGGTTACAATTAAAATGTAATCAGTTACAGATTCCTACTGTTTTAACAATGTAATAAGTAATGTAACTTTTTTAAATTACTTCATCAAAGTAATTAAAGTAAAGGGTTAGTGTTTTAAACAAGGTAATAAAGCAGAAATCTGTTAAAAATACACATTTCACATTGGTGACGAAACATAAATATGTACAGAATGGGCAGCAGTCCAAATATAGTGCGAAGTCAAGCAAATAATATGAAGGAATTGGTGGGACAATCATTTTTATCAGATTTATTTATTTATTTATTTACCATTCCTGTTGATTCCTCAGGTTTGATGTGGGACATTTCGATGCTGACAGCATTTCCACCACTTATAAGCGAGCTTTACATGACACAGTAACATTAGAACCTTTTTTTTCTGATTTCAAAAAGAAACTACTGCTGAAATTCCAGGAATGAATGTCATTCTTGTCTGAATATTTTTTGCTACTACGTGGCCTGGCTAACACCAGACTCTGATAACTTGCAGGCCGTGGGGTAACGCACAGTCATTCGACTGGCAAGTGAGGGATGTTTTGAATTCAAATATGAGAACCAATTAAAAAATCACACTCCGAATTTGAGCAGATACTGCAACTGAATGGAGCCTGGACATGTGCTCCCCCAGCTCCTTTGCTGACCCGCACTGTCCAAAATTATGAAAAAAATGAGGTATGCCAGCACTGATAAAATATGATAGGCAATTGAATTAATGTTATATTCTACATATATACTTAAAAGAAAAAAAGTAGCAATAATGGGTAACTAGTAACTGTAATTTAATTACATTTCACTTCACAGTTACAATATAATTTTGTAATTAAATTACATAACACCATTACATGTAAACTGTTAATCTCCATTGTGTGCACAGAGAGAGAGAGAGGGAGGGAGAGAGAGACATTCGATGCAGAAGGTTCTAACAAGATAAACTCAGATATGGTGTCAAGGTAACCAAATTATTGATAATGCATATCAAGTTTTGGCCAGAGCTTGGTCACATTTGTGGTGCAGAAGTGACACGGAGCGCTTGTCCTAAACACAGTGGCTGGCCTGACGTCATGCACATTAAGGCCGGCTGAAGATACAGATATCAGAGCGGGAGAGGAGAGTGACGCTGGATGTGGCTTACACACATAACACCTTGTACGAACAGAGACAGATTTGAACATTCACCATTCACTTGAGCCGCCAAAGTCCCTCGGCAGCCGTTACACAGTAATCTGTCTTGTGCTGCCTGCTTGCAGCTAATCCGTCTCACCAGACTCTCCTCCCCAGGGAAAACAAATGAAGAGTATGTTGTTCCAAAATGAGACATCAGTTTGAAAAATTTGACAACGTGCACTCTCACAAAATGAAACTCACGACGGGATGACACCGCGGTCTTCTCACGGCATTTGTTTACGAAAAGAGCAACGCTTTATCAACATGTGTGTGTGATTTTTTATTTTGTCTTGTGCAAAAACGGTCAACATCTTTTTTTGTTAAAACCGCAGCTTTGAGAGATACAGCCCCCGTTGGAATGAAAACACAGGTAATTCGACCACAGTTCAAAGTAACGGAGCCAATGTTAGCTTGTTGGAGCCTAGGCATGAGTTCTGGCAGCGCTCGCCGTCTGTGTGGGTTTTACCTAATGGTCTTTGTGGTAGGAATGCATATGGTCTTAGTAATGGAGTCTGGGTCACATGTTTGTCTCCACATGCTGCCCTCTGATAGGCCGGTGGTTCTTAATTACCACATTGACTGTTTATCCACGCTGTTTGCTTGAATCCTTATCAGCCCTAACAGTGTTTTAACTCCCAGAGGAGAATGTCCAGCATGAGTGTGTAGGAGATGGCGAGACAAAGTGTGTGTGTGTGTGTGTGTGTGTGTTGTGACGCATATCTGTCTACGTGTGCGCGTGTGTGTTTGGTTAGACATAGGTCAGAGTGTGTGGAATGCGGAACAGATTCTGTCGCTGGTGTCCCGCTCGTGGACGAGGTGGTGTTTGCGCTCCTCCCGGTCGGGACGGCACAGTCGCAGAGCTGTGGTTCGCCGTCGCCGGGGGGGACTCTCGTGTTGACGTTTGGTGCTGAGACCTTTATGGAGCTCCGAGTGCTCACGTTATTGCCGTCTGACTCAGCACCGAGTTTATGAAGCAAACTTTGCGCTTGGCACGTCTCGCTTCCCAAATCGGTGGCTGTTGTAAAACGGTGACAATTTTACTGAAATGTGATTGTAAAAATGTTATTCATTCACACAGTTACTGGATATATAAAAAAAAAAAAAAGTATAAATCTCTAAATTGTCAACTTGCTTTTTCTTGAGGTGGATGTGCTAGAATGAATAGTTTCCTTATTACTGAGTGTATTTATTCATATCTTCGTGTGTGTGTGTGTGTGTGTGTGTGTGATCACGCGTATGCTTGTGCATGCATGCATCTGCAAGCATGTGTGTGTGTGTAACCTGAGCCCTGGCCATCTCCCTGTGTGTGAGTAATGGTCCCTGTTTTATTGGCCCGCTCCTCAACAGACTCTATGAGTAATCACATAATGCCTGCTCTGACGTCAGAGCTGTTTCCATGGTAACCCAGTGCGCCCCACTCTAGGGAGGTGCATTCATTTTTTTTTTTTTTTGG
>OMLB01015648.1:0-11548 GCA_900302555.1 Myripristis jacobus | reverse complement strand
TACATCAGTAGCATTCTTCAAATGTGTCCTGTCAGATTTGCCTACTTGGAGCGCCACATGCTTCCATTTGTGGATTATGAGTGGTTGACTGACACCTAGTGCTGTGTAACATGATAAGGTAGTGGCAAGACAGGGGGCGATGTTGAAAAATGTTGCTCCTGTTTCATTTCCTTATCATTTTCCAACACACACCCCATCAGTGAGCCATCACTGAATATTGGTGGCGAGTAGCCATGCTTGGCGTGCTGCTATAAAAGAACGTCTATGGCAGATTAACTCTTGTCTTGTTAATCAGTCATGCTTGTGTTGAAACAAGGCTTCTCTTTGTCAGGGCTGGAGATTTGACTTGTTTGCTTCACAATGGCAATACAGCAACAGTGCAGCTGGTGATTTGGACCATAGTGTGGATTCATTGGTAACATTTCTTTAAATTTCCACAACCACTATGAAATCACCCACAATGAGAGAAGACGTACTTGCACTGGAACATTAAATAAAGCCAGTTCTAGACATAATTCAAGCTTGTGTTCAGATTCAAGCTGTATAATGGTGCATTTTTCAGCCACATATACCTCTTTTTGACAAAAATGGTTCCTCAACAGGTTCTGCGCAGGATTCTCAGAAGCAAGGTGCTTTGTAGTGGAACCATTGCAATGGAGATGTCCCTGGGTTGCTGGCCACTAATTAAATTCAATGCCCAGTCTGATGGTTTGCTGTTCTATGACCCAGCACACCATTGAGCAGTTCATAATACTCCCCCATAAAACCCCGTCCAGCACCACTTTTTGGTAGGTCATTTTTGAAGTCTCTGTATTCCTTCTTTTTTTTGAAAAATTGATCATTGTTTTTTTTTTTTTTTTTTTTAAATTATTTGGTCATGAGATCTAACAGACACAGCATTCACCAACTCATCAGCAATTCTGAAATAAAATTGACTTTCTCGAACACTGATTTCCATCTTTCTTGAAATTGTTTCTTTGGAAGACCGCTACACACAACTCAATTTCACCATTGTCTCCATATTTTCCTGTAGAATGAGACATGCCCGCTCTTGCTATTGTCACAGTTTTCACTAAAGGTCCTACTGTTTTTTGGTTCCAGCTGGCAGCCAACTTTTTGGGTTCTGAATCATTTTGTTTTTGGTCAGAATCCTCAAAATTAGCTCAGAACTGTGTTCACAAACTGGAACAGAACCAGTTCCTTGTTTGCTTAAAAACGACCAGTGTATACTAAATCTTTCCTACCACAAGTAGCCTACTTTGTACAATAGATCAGAATTTTCCTTCTCTGCAAAAAATTTCCAAGTCATTCACTGTCATCTTCTGTGTTGAAATTTATGTATTCTATCTATCTCTTCAAACAAGTTTAAAAAAATTTCCAGTGAGATGAGATGATCCCACTTGTTTCCAATCCTGTTCAATTTATTTCCAAAATTTTGTTGAATGGCGTGCAATTTCTTGACCCCAGTGGGGTGATCTGCCTTATTCTGCATAGACATTTTTATACTTGTTCCCAGAAACTTCCTGAAAATTACAGAAAAAAATATGCAAATGAAGCTGCATTGGAAACAAATGGGATTATCTCATCCCACTGGCAGAATTTTCACCATGTTTGATGAAAAACACTGAAAAACACTTATAACACTGAAGAAGGGACTAAATGATTTGTTAATGTGTAGCAATTTTTGCATTGTATGTTACAGTGATCATTTCATCACAATACAATGGTAGTTTTGCTTTCATCCCACCACAGTGACCGATTGTTCCTGGTGTGCAGGGTCCGTCCTTGCTCTGAACATGCTGTTAACCATGCAGACAGTGTGAAGTTAATAGCTGGGCTGTCCCTGCAAGCTTCATAGCAGAACTTGCTTTTCCATCCACAGAAAGGGGAGGGGGCCAAGAGTAGAGCCCTGGGGAATGCCGCAGTGCAGGTCATGTGATTAACCACGCAGTCTAGTATTCCCATGTGTGACCTCAGATACAGATTGGAAGGACACAAATGATGAGCACTGGGCAAACTGGAAGAGAGCATTTTGTTTGGACTCGACTTATGGGAATGTTTTGGGATTGTAAACTTATGTTTACAATCTGCTGTGCATGTTTTCGTGTGTGTTTGTGTAACTTACTTTATACTTTAATTCAACCCTGTACAGAAATAGTCTTTTCGCTTGCCCCACCCCCTTCCACAGGGAGTACAGAGGTCAGGTGTGACTGGAGAACAGAAACCCTGGGTGTTCAATGTCTTGTTCAAGGATAACAAGGCAGACATTCACTTATACAGGGCTGATATTCCCTGAAATTTCCCCTTAAAAAATCACCCAAAGAGTACACAAGTGGCATTATTTACATTTATGTAAATAATGCCACTTTTATTGTTTATTGTTGTAAAAATGACTTTATATTCTGAAATTGAGCTGTGGTCCAATTGACTTGCATGGAGGTTGAAGGGCTTTTAGTTGTCATCTAGTGCTGGCATGTTTTGTTGTGTGTTTGCATTCACATTCCAATGTCTAGCTGTGTCAAGGGGTTATAACCGAAGAAAGTGTCTGGCCTTGGTTGAAGTAAAGGCCATTATCAAATAACAAGGCTGGTCATAGATGTGAAGGGGGACTGAGGACATTAACTCACGGAGCTGCTAGGGACAAAGGCAAAAAGGCCAAGCTATTCATCAGCAGAGAAAGATCGCCTTGTTATGTAAGACCTTCCCATCTCTGTGAATCTATCTCTCTCTGTTCTGTCCTTCTCAGATGTGAGAGAGAGGAAAGTAAGACAAGGCAATGCTGTTATCTTCATCTTGGAGATCTCTGTTGATGTTTTGGTCATCGTTGGTGTTTGGAAGCCATGAACTAAAGGAGCTGGAATAGAATTTAATCAAATACAATAAAGGGTCAGAGGGTAAGAGCTGTGGTGTGGTGTCTTTTCCACTGCCGGAGGCCACAGACAATCTAATTGGTCAGAATGAGACAGTCAATAGGACACAGTGCTTATTTCCACATTTATTACCTGATTTATATTCTAGACTATAGACTCTTCCAGACTCTTTCATTAGTGGAAACTTCGAGTTACAACTTAACTGAATTCACTAAATTGACTATTTTTTTCAATGTGGACTTTTTTTTTTTTTAATTTACAGAGCTTGTTAGGGGTTTCCTTGAAAAAGGAAATGACAGAACTTATATAGCATAATACAGGTTTGTATTTGATGAAAGCAAAAATTAACCTCGGTAGAGAGTTGGGTTATATAGGTACCTGGGCATTATAGAAGTCAACATGGTGAAATGTCCTCATTAGTTGCTCCATTCTCCCTTGGGCTGGCAAAACACAATAGGACTTTTAAATTAATACAAACAAGCAAGTAATTACAATTATTTGTGAACTGTCAGGTTGTTTCTTCCTGGTGCAAGGTTATGTTACAAACACTATGTGCTGAATCTATTAAAATCATTTTTTAAACTGACATAAATTGCTTTGTTATTTTCATTTATGTGCCAAAAGTGTTTATTCATTTATTTAGTGTATTTTGGGAGATGTTTTGCTTAGGGCTGTAGTCTTCTGGTTGGTTGGTCAGTTGGTTGATCAATATGCTCCTGTCCCCCAAATTCTCATTGGTTGGAAAATCACTGGTGTTAATTTCACAAGCAAGTGTGTGTCATTTTTGGGGTGCAGGAGGGACCAATACAGACCTGATGTATTTTTGTGTGCCTCTCCCTTAAAAGCGGGAGGTGATGTGAGCCCATGTTAGATGATGTAATCATTTTCAAGGCATGTGACTTGTGATTTGCTGAAATACATATGTGGACGGTGAAATGTGTCCTGGGATGCATTTTTTGTTTGTTCTTTTTTCCAGTGCTCTTAGCCTGTCATAGCTGCTTAGCCTTGATCCCTGTTTCTAGCAAGACCCTTTGTGTATGACCTTTCCCTAACCTCAACCAAGTGGTTTGGTTGCCTAAACCTAACCACCTGACATTGGCATGATGAAAGTGAGAAAGCCTGATGAGCCTCATCCTGACTGTGAGGGGTGCCTCTGGCACCAGTGTCAGAGGCGAAAGGGACATTACCAAGCTGCAGTATTTGATGACTTGGGAATGAGAATGTGTGTCAAATTTCAGTCAGACAAGATTTTCTAATGAACTAATGAGGATATTTCACCACCATGTGGACTCATATCATATCCAGCTAACTACACAACCCAAAACTCTACCCAAGCTCAATTTGGCTTTAATTAAATGCAGGTCTGAATTACACTGTATATATTCAATCAAGGTTAGCATGAAGAGACAGTTAGGCTGTAGAAACTGCCACAGGGCAGTTTTTAATCAAGGTTTCATTCTCCAATGGAGTAATAATTCACAAATAGTTGGCAGGTGACAGCCAATGGGAAGGGAGGCTGAAGTAATCTCATTGGTTGTTTTTCCCTCTGAGTCTCCATCAAGGCACCGTTGACGCACACGGAGACATACACATACACACACACACAAACGCACACATACACACACCCTGCCTCCATAATGCATTTTTGTCTAGTTGTCATTGATTGACAGCAGTGGGTAATAACTTGATTTTAACCCTTTCAGCACTACTTCAACCTGTGACAAGAGGTAGGGAGAAGATGTATGTACATAGTGTGTGTGTGTGTGTGTGTGTATGTGTGTGTGTGTGTGTGTGTGCGAGTGCGTGCACAGAGCCACCTTCCATAGGAAATATGGAAATGTGTAGCCAAAATGTGTGATGAGCCCATATTTCTCTGCCCTCAAGCCCCGCCCCTTGCCCCAGAGCTGTGGTAAATAATTACCCCTGACACACACACCCCCTGTCAGCCTCCATCCATTATTCAATACCCCATGGACTGCATGTGTGCGTATGTGTGTATACATGTACCTATGTGGAGCCTATGTTGTGTCTATGTTGTGTATTTCCATGTTCCTATATATTTATAGTCAGCTGAATCTGCATATGTGGATGTTAATACATCTCAGTGTGAATGTTTATGTGTGTGCACATTTGTGTATGTGAGTGTGTGTGTGTCTGTTAGGGGATGGGGGTTGGTGAGGACAATTGTCAGCCTGCAGCCATTATAGGTGAGGTGTCATAATTTTGCCTGAGTCCAATTTGGATTTTGTTTTGGTTTTCCCTCATGATAATACAGAACAAAGACAAACCAAAAACTGCCAGAATTATATTTGGAAGCCACATTTTCAAAAAACTAAGTCAAAGGAAAGGGAGGTGCTTCAATTAATAAGTATAATATATAAGTTGGCTCCAAAAAAAAAAACTTACAAAAATAAATACAAAAAATTCAAGACAAGAATTCATTTGAGACTAATGTTCTCTGTTGATGGGATTTTACTAAACAGTTGTGCTTTTCAGCAATTGCAGCACATGCTAAGAGTTTTAAGAGGTATTATATCCTCTAAATTATTGAAATGTTCAAATGGCAGATAAAGCTCTGACTCCGTCTTGGTGGCCTGTGTCTAATCATTTATCTGTCCTCATTAATTGCTCCATTTGAAGTTGATCAGAAGATTTCCACAGTTGGCTCAGTTAGACCAGAATGGAGCAGAACCTTAATTACTGTCACAACACCTGTGTTTACCTGCTGTTTAAAGCCAAAAAACACTCTATTGGAAAGTTGGATCTACTACAAGTGGATCTAAAAGTCTGCTATATGCTTAACTCCCTGTGGTAACCAATGGAGTGACCACACACACACACACACACACACACACACAGACTAAAGCCTTTGTAAAGTCTTTGTATCCAGGGCAGAGCACCATGCTCTCTCTCTGTCTCTGTTGTTGATGATGACACTGAAAGAGTCACTCATTGTCGGAAAACAGCTTGTTCCCTAACTCCTGAAAAGCCAAACGTCTCACTATAATGACAGCACTGTGAACTCGAACTTTGAAACTGTCATAGAGAGGGGAGGGAGAGATATGCACAGGCTGTAAGTTGATTCATGGAACAATCAACGCAGTGGTCCTTCTGGGGAGAGCACTGCTGACCGCTGGGTTTTTACAAAGGATCAGTTACAATTTTTATGGATGGACAGATGGAGGGAGAGATAAAAAGAAAGAAAGAGAAATGGACGGGCATGTAACCAAAGAGAGGATAGCAAGAGGGAGGGAGAGCATTTGTTTACTGCGTTACCACAAAATGGAAGAGACAGATGAAGTCAGTCAGCTACCCTTGGAGAACAACCCCTGCGTGAATTCAGTTGAGAATGTGGATATTCTTATTTAGGATTATACTTGAGTACTATCTTCATCATCTGCATTTGTTGCAGATGATGAAGCAGGGCTGGATGGGCTTTATGGAGATTTTGGATGTTGAAACGTCTGAATATGAGCTTCCCACCTGCATGCTGAAGGTACTCCAATGCTGCCAGTGTGGAGGAAGACAGGAAAACACTGATCTGTCCACTGACCAACTGTCCAGTGACTCGCTAACAAGTGTCAATCATGAAAGCTAGTGTTAACCACTAACATTAGCCAGGCTAGCTACAGCAAGTCATCTTCACTGCTAGTGGTAGGTCTGTTTATCAAATTAAAAGAGCACACTGCTGGGGTGCACCGGTGGCTCATCGGTAAAGAGCATGTTCCATGGACCAGGGCTTAGTCCTGATTGCAGCGACCGGGGTTCAAATCCGACCTCAGGTCCTTTGCTGCATGTCATCCCCTGTCTCTCCACTGACTGTCAAATGAAGCAGAAATGCCGAAAAAATAATCTTTATAAAAAAAAAAAAAAGAGCACACTGCTATAAATCTATACCATCATAAAATAAAGTCTACAGAGAATGCTAGATTGAAGTTGAACTTATTTTAAAATACCAGTCCACTAAGAGAAAAGGTTTGTTTATCATTGACTGTGTTGTCTGCCATTTTGTTGTGATGTCATATATGGATACTTTGGCAACTCTTCTTTGTTATTCTGACTTGGACTTCTTACTTAACAGGTGATCCTTTGCACTTTTACATGTTGCAAGTGAGATTTATCCTGGTTCCAAGTTCAATGGAAAGCTCTACTAGTTCCCCTTGTAGGGTAACAAGAGTGTATGGACCCTGGTCACACCAGCCAGCTGACCAGCAAAGTGAAAGTATCCTGCTTGTCAGAAGTGAAATACCCTCTGCTCTTACCAGCACGGCTACAACAGTTAGCCCACTGCTGCAGAGCTCATTTGCTACACAGTTGAACTTTGGAGGCTTGCATTAGAGTTGATGTGAGAAAGTTCATGGCAGCTAAAGAGGCCCAGCTCCATCTGTCAGACTGAAGCACTTTGCTAGCCTCCACATCCTCTGACATAATGTTAGCTTGATAAAATAATCCTGGCTAAAAAAGTGGATTTCCGTCCAGGAACAGTACACCTAACACTTCCTGTTCCTCACAACTGTTTTATTAACCAGCTGAAGGCTGTTAAATCAAACAGGTGAGAGGAATAAAAACTGAGCTGGATCACTCCACTCTCATGGGTGAAAGGAACTTTTAATCCCCACAAAACTCTTGGACTCAGGAGAAATCAGCTGAGAGTAGCTGGATCATTCCATCCTTTCAGTTCCGACTCATACATCTTGGAAGAGCTGCTCCGGCTTGACATTGACAGTTTTGATTTTATTACACACATGCACTTATAACCCAATTTAAGAGAGATTATGGTCTCCACGTTGTTAATAATCTGCAGGTGTTACAAATAGCTTATAAATTCATGAATATTCAGTCATGATCTTTACTGGGATGCCACAGATCATTTAGTCAGAATGGGAGTTGCTCTTTTCAAATGCTAGACATGAACCTCTTTTCATTGACATTGTTTTTGGCTTATGTGTGAATATGTAATCCTCAGCACATGTTGTATGCTGTATGTACAAATCTCCCCAGAGAACAGTTCATCGTCACAGTTGTATTTATTTATGGAACTGTTTTTTGTTTACTTGCATATGGTTTTATAAACATGTAGTGATTACATAATCCCTCTGACCACAATTTTTGAAAATAAACAGCAGCTGCAAGCTTAGTGCGCGCGCGCACACACACACACACACACACTTATGCATTCCCTGATATTTAACAGTCACATATGGAGAGTGATGGATAAGAGTGAGGAGTTGGGCAGATGTTTATGCCACAGTAAAGATTTACTCTTAAGGAGATATTATTGTAATATTACTGTATTCATCCTCCTCATCTATCTGTTCACAGGTACATTTCACAGCCTGAGCTGCATATCGAAATAAATCTGTATTATCTTTATTTACTCTAGGTGTTGTGCAGCCAGGGGTTTGGCTGTCTTGTGCATCTGAAGGCAAATATTGATGCAGAAATCCTGTCATGCAACAAAACCAGAAGACTTGTGTGTTTTCACAGCAGGAAATACTCTGAAACAGCATCTTGAACCTCGAGAACTTTCCATTGAAACACAGGATGATGATCATGCTCATAATCAGTTTTGGGGGTAATGAGGTACTGTAGTCAGATTAGTTTTTGTTTTTTTCAAATGTAGTAATAAGTTAATCATTACATTTCAAAATGTTACTTTACCTACAAGTAGGGGAACACGTACGATGGAAATATCAGCCATGCTGTCATGTTGCTTCTAACTGTGTGTTCAGACCAAATGCAAAGTGAGTGCATACAAAGTCAATGTAAAGATGCACATAAATGCAAATTCATGCCGGGCAACTCAAATGATGTGAATTTCTGTCATACATGATGAGAAAAAGCAAAATTCATTGCAGTAACTTAGTGAAGTAACCAGTTACTTCAGGGCTGGGCAAGATATCAATATTATATTGATATCGTGGTATAAGACTAGATATTGTCTGGACGTTTTGATATCATAATGAATGGTATGATATGATATGATATGATATGACATGATGATATGATAAGTGTTGTTTTCCCCGTGTTGTTAGGTGTTGTTTTGAAAAGCTGCATTACAGTAAAGGAATGCAATTTTCTCAAATTCTTAGAGTGTTGCAGCTGTTTTGTTATTTTGTTATATGACCTGCTTGGTCATAATCACATTACTCATTATTGTTTCTCAAAAATCTAATTGTGTAAATATTTTGTGATGGCAGCAACAGTCACCCCCACAATATCGATATCAAGGTATCTGGTGAAGAATATTGTCAGGATGATAAAACACTCACACATACTTGCAACATTAGACTGAGTTCAGTTGAAGATCTTGTTGTAGTGTCAGCTGAGCTCTCCAGTGAACAGCCACACTGCATCATATCATGAACCACACTGACTGGCTGATGTTTTACTTTAAGTCCCACATATCAGTGGAGCCCACGATGATGCAACGTGCCTCATAACCCTAGTAAATCCTCTGGACAGGGCAGGCGTTTTGATGAACAGGTTGGCTTAACACTAATCTGTCCCTCAGACATGAAGAATTTCTCTGATTGTGGTCTCAACCCAGGGACGCTTTTTACACGACCGTGGGATGAGCAGTGTGTGTGGTTTTGTGCACTTGCTCGGTCTCCTTCAGGCTGAGGCTACAGCACTCTTAAAAGTGGAAAAGTGGGGCAAGGGTCTTCCAGGGATTCTTCAGCTAAAGAGGACTAGTTTAATTTCACTGTAATTTCATTCACTAGAAGTTGTTAGAATGAAGTGAATATATGAGTAATCATTTGAACTTTTTCTTCTGTGTGATTTGATCTCACCATGATTTGTCAATGTTCAAGTATCACATAGAAGCAGTTTAAGAAATCTACCCAAATCCACCTTAGCAAATTGACATTATTTGAATTTCCTGTGCTTGACCAGCACCCAAACAAAGTAAGTGGTTGTGTGGGAAACATCTTTTTTGGAATGAGCAAAAATGTTCTAAAAAAATACAAGGGAAGTCTGTTTATAATGATGATAGAATGATAAAATGATAGAATTAAAGGGTCAGATCAGTGATGCTGGATTGACATCAGACCACAGGGGTTCAGAGCATGAAAAAGGTTGAAAATCCCTGTAGTGTAGCTAAAGTGCAGCTCCAGATATTGTTTATTGCTCATTTGAAACCACAAGGCATCTGGAGATGTCTGCACTATGTCTTGTGGATTCTCACATGTCACTGGTCCCCTCAATCTCACCTGACCTCTACTGGAACGCAAAAAATACATCAGACTACAGACTGTTTAACCCTTTGAAACCTGGACAAATTCAGTTGTTTTCTTTCAAAAACAATGGGAAAAGAGGTGATTAGCAGATTACCAACACATTAGAAGAAAAAACAGTAACAGGAAAAGTATCAGAAAATTAGGGGGTAAAATACAATGAAGGGGTGAGAAAGCAAAAACGCACTTGAAAATATGACATAATGAAAGAATTACAAGAAAACTGTATACAAAATTAAAGTGATATTTTTAAAAACAGATGAGGAGCAAATTAGCATGAAATAACCAGAAAATAATTGAGAAAAATACTTGTAAATATAACCTTTCAAATGACAAAGTGCACCACACAAGTAAATGATAGTTTTCCCCTCTTTCCTCCCTCCACTCTGGCACCTCCTCCAGCAGGGGGAGCTCAAAGCAAGCTTCTAGTTGGCCTAAGCCTTAAAACAACCCTGAATAATACATTTAATAAATAATCAATCAAACGCATTTTGTACAATCAAATGCAATGAACTGTGCCTTACAGTGAATCAAAATACAACATTAAAGAGGGAGAACACGCCTCTTTAAGAGTCCAGATAAATCAACAGATAAACAACATGAAACTAGAATACTAATATATATCCCATATATGAAATATTAGCTCATGAAATTAATGAAATTGTCTTGGCAAGAACAAATTTTCCTAGCAAAGAGGAAGTGAAAGTATTGATTGTGTGTGTGTCTGTGTGTATCTGTGTGTGTATGTGTGCGCGAGTGCATGTGTGCACATGTGTGTGTGTGTGCACACGTGTCGTTATTGGGCTTATGGTAACACTGACAAAGCAGCAGGTTGCAGTGTGTGTGTGTGTGTGTGTGTGTTAGAAAGAGAGTGTGAGAGAGAGAGAGAGGGACAGAGACAGAGAGAGAGTGTGAATGAGAGAGTGTGTATGTGTGTGCTGGCTCGAGTCCTCCCATTGTTTTTCCTTATCTCAAAGGTCTGATTCTGGGTCAGCAGAGAAGACACCTATTTCTGTCCACATAATCCTGTGTGTGTGCGTGTGTGTGTGTGTGTGTGTGTGTGTGCTAATACCTCCAGCACGTTACTCACTAATCCACTCAGAGTAGTCAGGACTGTCCTGCACTTGCGCCTCTTCTTTCTTTCACACACACTTGTACCCACTTCCCTCCCAACTTGGACGTCCTAAGTCATCCGTGTTTTGGATCTATTTCCCCGTGGAGTGCTGCGGACTCTCGGGGAGCACCCATGAGTGCAGGCATGGTGGTGGGAGCAGCCGGCCAGGTAAGCTGCGGCTGAGCTGTCACCTCACGTTCCTGCTGCCGCTTGATGTGTTGCTGTATTTTGAGTGGATGTGGGTGGAGTCAGAGAATCGCCCTGCACATACAGTGTTGTAACAAATAATGCATCATTTATTGTTTTCATTTTTGAGCCGTCACGCT
>OMLB01015647.1:52630-66185 GCA_900302555.1 Myripristis jacobus | reverse complement strand
AGCCACTAAGCCTGGGTCAAAATTCCTAGAGAGTCGTAGGCTGTTGGTGAGGCAACTATCAGCATTGTAGTCATGCTCTCTCTCTCTCTCTCTCTCTCTCTCTCTCTATCTCTCTCTCTCTCTCTCTCTCTCCCTCTCTCTCTCTCTCTCTCTCTCTCCCTCTCCCTCTCTGTCCCTCTAGTACTCCCTCTCCCTCTCTCTTTATGCCCCTCTTTCCCAAAGCACTGCATGCACATAACCCATAGAATGTTATTTTATTCAGAAAAAGCCATTAATGCAGCCAAGAGAGATGGCTTTTATGGGTTAATGGAAGAGGCTTTAATAACATGATTCAGATACATTTGGATATTGTGTGGGTTTCTGTGCCCACAATAAAGCAAGAAACCAAAATGTCACCACAACAGCAAACAAACAAAGAGAAATCTCTGGAACCACTGAGCCATAACAATGTAACTGTACTGTGGGTCAGTGCCAGTGCTGACTCCATACTGAACTGCGATGGCCCTACTGTTTTTCACTGTGGGGATAATCCTACACAGAAGCTGAAATGCATTGCAATGAAAAGACAATGTACCCGGTCACATGTTGCATACATGCCGGCTGTATTATGTATGGACAAATTCACATCCTCTTCCTGTTCCATCTGTACTTTCCTCGGCTTGTTCTGAGCACTGCAGGGCATCTTGACTCTGTGCTATCATTCACCCTCCCACTCCACCCAGCAGAACTGAAATAACAGGCAGGAATTTACATTAAATTAGCAAAGACCTCCGGATGGAAAGTTGATATGCGGGTTTGTCAAGACACACATGCATGTGTGCATTACACTTAAACCACAATTATGCATTTAAGGGGTACAATTCAATTTTCAGCTTCATGAATATGCCCGTGAGCAGAGCTACATATAAGAATATATACATGCACATACCTTGTGAATGAGCCTGAGAGCAGTAGAGGTGACTCTTATGATGCCTGATGAGTGTTTGTGCTTGTGTGTTTCAGGGAATGTTGGTGGAGGGTCCGCCTGGGCCTGAAGGGCCAACAGTAAGTCAATCTGTCTCTAATTCTCTCTGTTGCTGTGTCTGTGTCTGTCATTCTCAGACTTCCTCTCACTTCCACCCTTCTTTCCTTTCACTCTTTATTTCTTTTGTCCTGTCTTCCTCTAGCTCACTCTGGCATTATGCTTTGTAATCTCATGGATAAATAAAAGCTGGTTTTGGTTGATATCGTTCCCCTTTTTTTTCTATGCTCTGTTCCTTCTGTGGGCTTTGGAAGGAACATTTTAAGTTCAGTGCTCTCCCAGTAGAGTGAGTGCAGAAACAAAACAAAACAAAACAAAACAAATAAAAAAAAAGGAACAGAAAGATTGAGAAGCACGAAAGGACATAGTGCAATTCACACGGGGCTGGCTGCCAGACTGAATCTTAAAGCAAAGGGAGTGGCAACAGCAGTCACCGTGGAGAGATATGGACTTGCCCAGATGTTTAAGAAGTTAATTATTTATCTGGAAAGATATTTTCTGACACGCTTGCTCTTGACACTCCCGAGACGGAATTCCATTGAAACTGCACATCCAAGCATTGAACTATAGACATATACTGTGGGCCTGACAAAAAATTTACAGCCACACAAGCTGTCCCCTATTGCCTCATACATTCCTTTCCCCCATGTGTGAGCATTTTGCAAGTTATAGCGTGGAACCAAGTCCATTCAATATGAATTTTACCTCTGTTTTGCTTAATGGATGTATAAGGGTCTAATGAGATCTTTTTTTGTTTTACATAGGGTCTCCCTGGACCCCCAGGTGCCTCTGGCCCACCAGGAAGCTCTGGAGACCCTGGAGATAGGGTGAGTGGAGACAGTATCTATCAAGAAAAATAATAGGCAGCAGGTGATATCTGTCTGACTTAATTTCAGAGCCATAAAAATACAGACCGTAACCACACCTCTTTTTTTTCTTGCTGTATATGTGTGTGTGTGTGTGTACATCTTTCTGCGTTTAAGGGTCCTACCGGTCGCCCTGGTCTTCCTGGCGCTGATGGTCGGCCAGGACCCCCTGGAACTGTCCTGATGCTGCCTGTAAGTGAATTTAATTATCGGTGTCTTACAATATGACACAAATATCAGTTTGCGTATTTGCGCCACTTTAAATCACCCTTCAGCAAATGCCCCTTGATTCATACCTTTTCTAGCTGGCTCTATGTCCTTTGAGCCTTGTTTAAAGTTTCAAGTATGATATTTCTTTTTCTGTGTTATCAAAGAGGTTTACACACTCTATTGCAAAACCAGGACTTTCTGTTGTAGCCTTTTCTTTCACGGACCTGTCCCTTACACTCTGTTGCAATGCAAATCTGTATGATAGCATCCCCTTGTGGATTCTATGAGTAATAAAGGCAGCCCCCTACAAAACTGATCATTTGTAATGACCGTTTTGTCCATCTGCCTTTTTGAACTCCATAAGTAAATCCGTAAGTAAAACTTGTAAGGTGAGCTTCCAGGAAGTGATCTGAACTTAGGCAGGAGGCAACGCAAACTCGTCATGTCCTTCCTGCGGTCCTGTCTAAGGGCAGCTGTGATGCAACAGTTGCACAGTCATACTAACTGTTTTCTTTGTCAGCTTTTTAGTGTCTTTTTCCTCCCTCTTGGTAAAAAACGATCACTCCTGCTATTGGCCCTGATTAGTTGTACATATGTGCCGTTGTGGTTTCAGTCCACAGAGCTGTCTGGGAGAGCCATGTGGCATTCTCTGTCTGGACAGGAACTCAAACCTGTCTGGTGTATCCACTGGCGAAAAAGGTCGCCTTGAAGTCAGGTCCTTGAGCTCCAGTTCTAATGAGAAACATGCATTGTTGTTACACCACTGATAGCAAGCACCACAGGGTTTTTGTCTCTCAGTAGCTCTGTACTCAAGTGTGGAATCATCATAAGGTTAAACACCATATTCCTGCTGCCTGTTTTTGCTTACATATTATATTCATTCACCAGTGATATGGACATGATAGGGTCTGTCATGAGCTGGTGTATAAAAAAATGTGGAAACCAAAAGCAAGTGGTTTTGTTTGTTTTCCTTTGTGTGTTTCCTGAGCCTTTGCTGTCCTCAATTGGATGTGGCAGACCACTTTGTTCAAGACTTGATGCAAGGGGATTCCAGTAGAGGGATGTGTATTAGAGAAGGATAAAGGGAAGGTGTGAAAATGATGAAGACAGAAACGTGGTGACAGAAAAGGATGAGAGAGAAGAAAAGAGAATGAGACAAGAGACTGATAAAAAGGCAAACAAAGAAGAAACCGCTCCACACATTTTGAGTTTGCAGAGGGATGGAGTAATATATTATCAATCTCAGCAGAAACCTAGACTGAAAAGTTTATTGGATTTGTGCAATAGTTGTGAAAACTTTGTGTTCTAGAGACTTTTGGTTTATGGTGTGTGAGGTGCGGCAGAGCTGACTCAGCCCTGTAGTCTCAGTGTTCTTAATTAACTGTTTGTATTTTGCTTCTTGGTAACAGTATTTTTGTGATGGTGAAATCCTCCCCAATACTTCACTCTTGTGTTGTCTTATATCTGTAAACCAACCAGCTGTCTGGTTCCTGACAACTGTGCAATGTAACCCAACCCAAGATGCCTGGCAGAAACAACCCACGTTGCACCCGAACTTGATCATTCACCTATGGTGCAGTACTTACTTACTACCACTAGATGCCAGTAGAGGTCATACAGCTGCTTCATAGCACAGCTCTTGATGGTGTTGGTCTGGCAGCTGTGAGCTGAATCTTAGCTTAACATTTGCTGCATAGTTTGATGAGAGGTGCATTGTTTTACATACATGTTGAGGATCATTGTCATAGTCGATGTCAGTAATTACACTTAAAGATTTATTTTGCCGCAGGATAACCTTATCATTTCATCAATTTTTTCAGTTTTTCTTTGGTTTTATTTATTATTTTTTTGTCACTGCTTGCTCTGCAGTGGTATCATCTTCACTTGGGTCCCGTCTCACCAAACCCCTTTTGCCTCCATAGTTCCGCTTCAGCGCTGGAGGTGACTCTGGACAGAAGGGACCTGCTGTATCTGCACAGGAAGCCCAGATGCAAGCCATCATGCAGCAGGCTAGGGTAACATTGTCCACACAAACAGAGCTTCATATACACATATCACACACACACACAGACATGTTTTTGTATGCACTTGCACTCACACACATGACTGCACATGAGCGTGCATAGTTTCATGTACATAGCAACACACAAACACACATATGCTGCGCTCACACGCTGTAACTCACTGACACTACTAAATTGTTTCACTAAACCATTTTTTCCTTCCTGTTCTCAGCTGGCTATGCGTGGCCCCACAGGCCCAATGGGTTTGACTGGCAGACCCGGTCCTCTGGTATGTATCACTGTACTTGGTTAACAAAAACACACTCACTGGAGATTATATTTCACAGGTTTTATCAGTGGTTATTGTTGCACATGGTATATAAACTGAAAGCTCCAACAGTTTGTAGCACAATAGACAAACAGTGGTTTAGTGTCTACTCACGTTTAATGAATGTGTTTTTCTTCTCAGGGTCCTCCTGGTGTTTCAGGATTGAAGGGAGAATCTGGAGACGGGGGACCTCAGGTAAGAGAGAAGTAAATTTAGGTTTAAAATATTTTTAAAAAGTGTTATCTGAAAACCGACTGAAGCTAAACTACGTCCAATTGAAAGTAAAATTTAAAAAAAATAAAACGAATGCAAATTGTAAAATTATTTTTGTCTGGCCTCGGCTCTCTCAAGTCTTTTTCATAATTCTCGAGAGCAGAGAGATATGCGCCTTCCTTGTTTTATATGGTGCTTAGAAGCTGGCTTTAGAAATCACAAAGACAGTGAAAATGAACAAATGCCTCTCGGTTTCGCATAAACGCTCTTCTTTGTATCAGGGACCCCGTGGACCTATGGGATCTGGTGGACCTCCTGGAAAGCCTGGCAGAAGGGTAAGCGTGACACTGTGCCAAGTTGGCCGCACCAAAGCACACGCACACATTAAATATGCTTTCTCACACTGAGACTGTACTGAGTGGTGATATTTCGGGGTGCATGCTGAGTAAAAAGCCAAGCATATTCTTTCTATCCTCTTGCTGTGACTCACTTGTTAATATATGTGGTGTGACTGTTTTTATAGGGGCGTCCTGGAGCCGACGGTGCTAGGGGCATGCCAGGACAGACTGGACCTAAGGTATCCCTGTTGTCATAGCTACAATGATCATCACTTTATAATTTCAACGCTCTATATGGCCATATTTTATCACACTACCTGTACACCATCTGCATGATGCCTGTATATGTTTGTTTCTCATCAGGGAGACCGAGGATTTGATGGTCTCGCTGGGCTTCCTGGCGAAAAGGGACACAGAGTAAGTCATATTTTGGTCATGTGAAAACTGTTGTGCATGTGTATGTGCTCTTGTTTGTTGTATGTGCCACTATACTATGTTTCTGTTTGCTCTTACAGGGTGAACCTGGACCCTCTGGACCCCCCGGTAGCACAGGAGAGGATGGAGAGAGAGTGAGCACTAAGATCTGATTTATTCTCCCACACCTCTCCTTCGCTTTTCATTCTCCCTCACAGCCTCTCTTGATATTTGTATGAGTGTATCCCAGATTGAAAGAGAGGGCTGACGGAAAGAGATGAGAGGGTGTGCTCGTGTGTTTGATGTGAGTGTGGTCTTCAGGCCCAGTGTCATTGATATGCCAATGTAAGACGGCTGAGTGGGTTGAACATCCTCCACTCCCCAAACCCACCCTCTGTCATCACCCTCATTTCACCTCCACTTGCTGTTTCTCACTGCCTCCCCCACCTCCCTTTTTGCCCCCACTGTCTCACCGTCTCACCCTATCTCACGCCCATGCACACACTTATCCTCACCTTCTCCTCTATTGTCATTCATGCGCTTGTCTGTGCCACATTCTGACCTGTTCTCCTCTCTCTGTTTCCTAGGGAGATGATGGAGAGATCGGACCCAGGGGACTCCCCGGTGAACCAGTGAGTGATCACCTTCATTATCCCACTGATTCTTACAGAAAGCTCAGGTCCTGCTCTCATCATGCCACTGTGTTAGTGAGCAATGATGTAGCCTGATGGTATCATATATCACCTGCAGATCGTAGGCACTGTTTTAATCCATATAGATGGAGATGTTTTAGCACTGTATTGCAGAGAAGTGTATGTTGATCAGGCTTCCTTGGTACAGAAGAGGTGGAGGTGAGAAATTCAGGCAGCTCATACCCAGCTTGTTATTATAGCTTCCCACTCTCTCAGGCAGGATATTCCCTATGGAGAGGAAACCATAGGGAGGGAGAAACCATCAGAAAGCCCTTGAAGTCTAGTGCTATTATTTATTTTGACCACCAGGGTGTGCTACATTGGTTTGGATTCATGCTGCCAGGACAGTCCCTCTTGTTAGGTAACTGTAGCAATAAGGCAAAGCACTGAAATTCAAAACATTCTTTGATAGGCACATGAAATGAATGTATATATGAATATATGAAAAGGAGTTTCAGTTTTCCCTCCCGAACTGACCCTGTGGAATAAGACAAGGACATTTGATAAGTCAGCTTGTTTCCACAGGTATAATTTTCAAACTTGATTTAGCTGAGCTTGTTTTATAATTCATGAGTTCTGTCATAGCTTTGATATCATTTTAAATCTCATTCCCCTCTTTCCCCAGGGACCTCGCGGGTTGCTGGGACCAAAGGGACCTCCTGGACCTCCTGGACCCCCTGTGAGTCCACATGCCCTCCGCTCGCCATTTCATATCCACATTGTTTCCATAGATTTACTGTTTATTGGGCAAAATCCATTTTTTTAAACATCTCATAGGAAATAGGAACAAAAGACACTGCAAACAACACCCACAGGGAAATACAAAACTCAATATATCCAGCACAAATACACTCCTACAGCAGCATGTTATTGGGTTTAGCTTCACCGTTTGAAGGGAAGGTCTGTGTAAATCTGTCTCTGCATTCCAATTTGCGTTATGCTTTTATTGTTTCACTAGATTAAATTTTACATGGACATTGCACATCAATCATATAACCTATTTTAAGATGCCACCCCTGTGCATGATGTTAAAAATTACAGTGGTAGTAAATCACACTCTCAAGCAATTTGCATGGAGTGTGTGAGGTGAGCATGCAAAAGGAAAACAGTGGCTAGCTAGCAGCCACTCAGGTCTGCAGTGTTATATGAGGGAAATTTGTCTCTTCATTTGTGATTCACCCAATGTGATGAAGTGCACCGGAAGGCAAGCACGATGCAGTTGTAGAGTTGTACAGATTGTGTGTCTTGCTGTAGTGTGTGTGTGTGCTCTGTATGTGCTGAGCGGTGTGTTCATCTTGTCTGCTGTAGGGCGTTACCGGGACGGATGGCCACCCTGGACCCAAAGGAAACATTGTAAGTGAAGTAGAAATTGATCGCACTTCTAAAATATAATACCAAGCACTATTCCTCTGTCACACACAGATAAACAGAGAAAACAACAGATGACCTCCCTATTGTCCACACACACACACACACACACCCTCATACACTTGTCATACACTCTCAAGATACACCAATTTATTTTCCTCCTCTTTATTTCAACCTCAAATGTGCAGTATTGTCTCATAAACTCTTACTTTTTCTATCCATAACACACACACACACAAACACACACAAAATATGTACACTGATACACTGAGAAGATACTCTGCAGATAATAAAGAATAGACTGGCTGTAGTTAGGCCCATTTGAGAAGTCCTCCATGGCCGGGTCTATTATTCCAGGTCCATTTCAGGTCTGCCTGGCCATAATGAGAGAAAGCCTGTATGGAGCAACCTGTCTACTGGGGATGCTCCAATTAGGGAGAGATAGATCCACATCTTCCCAGACTCTTGGTCTGGAGGAACATAACTGATTGTCAATTATCTTAGAGTCAAGCTGTTTTGAGTTTGAGGTTCAGCAGTTTCTTTCATTAAGAGAGGAAGTGTGAGATTTCTGAAACAAAATGCTTCCTTTTTCTCAGGGGCCTCAAGGAGAGCCAGGTCCCCCTGGACAGCAAGGCAACCCAGGTGCACAGGTTAGTATTAATAGAATCGTCTTTTTGTTTTTTGCTTTTCGGATATAGGGAGACATGTTATCTGTCTGTTATGTAGTTTTCTGCTGTATAAAAAAAAAATGAAACACATATGAACATTTTGTATCTTTTCTGCAGGGACTTCCTGGTCCCCAGGGAGCCATTGGACCTCCAGGAGAGAAGGTAAGCTCAATAGCTGTTGCATGATCGGTGAATAAGTTTTACATAATCTACGCTGAAAAAAAGATCTCCTGCAACTCCACCAGCAAAACTGCCAACTTTATAAAATGTTAATCGAGAGAGACCTAAATTCCATAAAATTGCAGAAGATTGTTTCTTTCATTTGCATGAGCTAAAAGCCAAGTCACTATCTCATTCACTCCCAAGTGCTTATCAGACTATTATGCAAACATGTCCCCATTCCCAATGCAGGACCAAATAGTGCCTAGTAGACAGAACAGACAGATTTTAATCCTGATACGTCTTAATCCAATTTTGGGTAAATCACATTTGCCAGATTATATGGATTGTATTTAGTATATTATTGAATAGTTTGAACTGGAGAATGAACAATGACGATATTATGTTTCTCAGATAACAAATTAAATATTAGAGGGCTTTGCTATTTGTTGAAAATAAAATGAACATAACAAAATAAATGCAGAGTTTTGCATCAGCTGTCTTCCCTTTGGCATATTTTTGAGGGGCTGCAGCATCGGGGACGGATGAGCTGTTTGTAGCCTAGATAATATTCGCAAAAAAATTGCTGTTTTGGAGTGCAGTCCATAAATTTGTCATTAATATCGTCCGTACAAAAGTTTCCAAAATCTATCTTTCATAAGATGAGTTGAGTTTGAACTGAAAGCGCCATCGTGTAAGCGCACAGTGTGTCTGCTTCATTTGTTGTGCAGGAGAGTGAATGATGTGGAAGCTTTTTGTGAAGTGAAACATTTCTATGCACCACGGTATTTTAGTGAAACTGGGCCAGAATCTGGAAAAGGAGATTACTTAGAACAAGGAAATTATGTACAAAGGCGTTATCCATTTTTTCCAGGCTTTCCATTTGCTTGAACTGTTATGACACTTATCACGCCTTGTCTTACACTGCAACAGCGTAGCCGTCCCAATATCTTGTCTTCTCTTCTTAATAGGGACCAACTGGAAAGCCAGGCCTGCCAGGAATGCCGGGAGCTGATGGTCCACCGGTGAGTGTGTGACCCTGTGAAAGACACATACACACACATGCGAGCAAAGCAGCCCCCCTCTTTCTTTCTCCTCCTGCCTCTCTGCTAAACACAATTCACCGACTTCATCAATCCAATCTTTAACAGACAGCACTGAGGAAGCAGAACACTCAAATAAAATGATCAAAACCTATCATTTATTATTATTTTTATTATTATTATGAAGAGAGAGAGAGATGTATAATATGGGAATAGAGTTCTAAAATCAACAACATATCTCTTTCTGTCCCTCTGTTGTCAAGCAAGTTTCAATATTTATGTAGCTGATGTTTGTGTGGACACATAAATCAACAAAATAGAAATTATGCATTAAAAATAGAGCCTTTAGAGGAATATACATTTGCACAAAATGTCACCATGATCCCTTAATGCACGTCATCCATCAACATATTTTCAGCTTATATTTTGCACATTAAGCTGTCTCAGTATCTCTCTTTTGCTTTCTAAAACACACACACACTCACACACGTACACACACTCCTTTCCCTCCCATCCCCCCTCGCAAACACCTGTGCTAATGACAGGTGGGTTGTGGAAGGCATCGGGTGGCATCTGGGAAAGAGGAGAGGCGAAAAGATGTGAGAGATGAAGAGCTGTAGGGCGAGATAAAGGTGCAGGGACACGTGAAAATGGGCGATGCTCTGAGAAATAGGGGATCAGGATGAGAAGAGGAAAAGCGAGATAGATGAGAGAGAACGCTGTATGATGTCTGCCGATTCTCTAATGGCTTTCAAAGTCTTTTTAGGGTAGAGTAGAAATAGCTCTTCCCCATTTACACACACTTTTCTTTTCTTTTTCTATTCATCCATTTCTTCCATCTCCTATCAACCTCAGTGTTTACTCCCTCTCTCCCTCTCTCTCTCTCTCTCTCTCTCTCTCTCTCTCTCTCAGTCTCCCCGGTTCCTCCATGCCCTTAATCTCTCCCCTGTCTTGTCTCTATTTCCTCCTCTCTGTCCTCTTTCTCATCCCTGAAAACCTATGAGAAACACAGCCTTTGTCTCAAGAGAATGCAATCAATTTCCCTCCACTCTTTTTCACTGGATATCCATGTGTGCATTAGAGCTATGTCTTTTGTGTCCTGGGATTTTGTATTGTGTGTGTGTGCGCGTGAGAATGTAATTGAGAGTGTAACTGTGTGCTTTTGTGAATAGATGTATGTGTGCATGCGTGCACTTGTGCGCGTGCGTGTCCTGTGTTGTGAATTCCAAGACAGCCTTGTCTTTAAGAGCCCAGTAATAGCCTGTAGTGCCTCTATAATACTGTGCATTAAGGGGAAGTCCCAAATGAGATTGAACTCTGATGGTTCTTATTCAAATGGCCTTTTCCAGTTCAATACATCCTCCAATAGTTTTACAACTTAATCCCTCAGTAATAGGGAGCGGTGTAGTATTTATGATAGTAATTATCCTGGCATGAGATGCAATTAGTGTTTCTCTTAATAATTCACAGGGTCACCCTGGAAAGGAGGGACCTTCTGGAGAGAAAGGACACATGGTAAGTTTCCTTTCCTCCTCCTCCTTCTCCTTTTTTTGTAGTGTTATATTTTCTTACACTCGCTGTTAATGCTTTCTTCCTTATTGATTTATACTTTCATGTCTGTTTCTTTCTCACCTCCCTCTGTTTCCTCCCTTGGTTCAGAGATATTTGCATAAAACAGATTGCATTCATGTAGATTAAATTAGCGTTGTGTGTAACAAGGCCTCACCACATGCCCATCTCTCTCCAGGGCCCTCCTGGCCCTCAAGGACCCATTGGTTATCCTGGGCCCAGAGGCGTGAAGGTGAGTTTGTCATTAGTTATTCTGAGATTCATTCCTCACATTATTACCCAGTGGTGCCCTGCAATTAACATTTATTGTGAGGCAATAGTTGCCCGTGATGTTATTACATTGTGCAGAAAAAGGTTGGTATGTAATTTGCAACATTTGTCCAACCATTCAAAATGTGATTTTGTATTGAGCCATTGTATTGTTTTGCAAATTAGAATCCCATTGTTCCCAATAAATTGCATTCCCTTGAAAAGATCTAGAAAGGTTCAATTGCTTCTCTTTAGTCTTCACTGAGATGGAAAAAAAATCTCAGTAATGCAATGATCAGACAGGAGGTTCATCTTGGCAGAGCTTGCATAGCTCATGTGTTCGCTCATATAAGGTGAGGCTGGGGTTAGTCTGTCGTGGTGGAAGATTAGACTCGATGGCTCAAGGCTCTCAGCCCCTCCTGCTGATTCGGTGTCATTACAAACTCATGAAGCAGAGACAAAAAGAAATCCCATCAAATAATCCTTGCGCAGAGGGCTGACAGGTCAGAGTCATTAAAGCATCCACTGAGGGAGAAGATCACACCAGCGGCTTGACATCCAGCTAACTGTCCCCCGTTTCATGGTTTGAAGTCCTGCTAACTGCCGCCTCTCCCTTGGCGAGCCTGCAGACTGTGGCCAAGACACGTCTCTGTGATATAAAACACTGGATCTGAAGTGATCACAATGGAAGACAATTGCATAGCATACAATATTGAACCCATAGCACCCTCCAAACTTTGCAGAATTGACCCTGATCAGTTGAAAGACCTTTCCCGTTATTTGTGGGGGTTTTGTTCGTAAGCCTTATTTAGATGATTGTAATAATCATGTTTATGCGATTGAGCACCTTGCTTTTAGTGATGGGACTGAATCTGACTCACTGTCCTCCACAGTACAGCCCAGCTCCTCTGTTCACCATTTCCCCCCACCATTATTTAATAATGTCTGTCTGTGCTTGCATCACAGGGAGCCGATGGTGTAAGAGGTCTGAAAGGGAACAAGGGTGAAAAGGTACGTGACTGCAGACCAGTGAGATTCTAGCGTCCTGTGGCCTTACTGTAGGTGTGTCCACACGAGGTTTTCAGCAGAAACGCACAAGCGCATTAACAGGTAGACGATGATAATGCTAATGTTAATCTAGAGTGTGCGCTGTAGATCTCATACTTATGAGCCTATCTGAATTTTTGTTGGTCGATTTAAATTAAATCGAGTTTCTATGGCAACAGGGAATTTTGAGAGGACTTCACGTCTGTGTGTGTGTGTGTGTGTGTGTGTGTGTGTGTGTGTGTGAGTAACTGTGAGAATACCACACCAATCATTCTCAACATTTGTATCATGCATTTCTTTTCCCCATTCATTTCATGCTCTCTTTTCTGTCTCATCTGTTTTCTTGCTCCTAGGGCGAGGACGGCTTCCCTGGCTTCAAGGGAGACATGGGTATCAAGGGTGACAGGGTAAGACTTTTTCTTTTTTCTTTCTCCCTTTTTTTGTTGTTTTTTTTGTTAGATGGTATGTGTCAGCCACATCTTGACTGCCAGGAAATCCTTGACAATGAATTACAGAAAAGCAGAGTAGACAATAGTAACGGCTCCGTCGCTGGTTTAGTGCCCTCACTCATGTTAGTTTAATGAAGTCCACTTGAACAGCTCCTTTCTTTAAAAAAAAAAAATACACCCAAAACAGTCACTCAACAAGGTCTGAGGGGACATGACCTTTACTTTCCTGATTGAATGTATCGACCGCTCTTGTCACATTAGCCTCCTATGGCCTAAGCCTCTGTGACTACCGTGGAATTGTGGGTAATGAGCAAACATAAGGTGTTGTTCCAGCTCCCGGCTATGTGTGTGTGTCTGCGAGAGAGAGAGAGAGTGTTTGTGTGTATGCGAACAGCCTTGCCACTTTCCAGTCACTCCTATCCATAAGCAACTTTTGAGTGGAAAGGACAAGTTTGACAGGTGCACCCAGGAATAGCTTCCCCCTCCAAACTGCATCAGGGATTTTCACTGTCAAGCCTAAGGAAAGCTGCCTTTTTACGGTGAGAAATATAACCTCGCTTCAAACATCAAACCCCCAATCCCTGACCAAGCTGTCTATAAGCGAGTGGAGAAAGGGAGAAGAAATCAATGGCAGTTTAAACCTCTTCAAACCCGAGAGAGACAGACACGGGGCTCCAGCCTGTCGTTCTCTGGAGACGTTGCATATCTGGATGAAAGCAAAGATTTGAGAAGGCCCTGTGCTCGAGAGGAGGCGCTCTGCATGGACTGGAATCCAAATGCCTCATTTTCAAGCATACTTACGAAATGCGAGTGTGTGTGTGTGTGTGTGTGTTTATGTATGTGTGTGTTTTCAATGTAAAGTGTTCTGTTTGATAAGCTTGCAAGTGTGAGTCAAGTACAGTTTGCTTGATGCCTTTT